>JAWPHD010023373.1:0-22281 GCA_037043455.1 Cyrtodaria siliqua | reverse complement strand
CATTGTAATATACACATACAATGATAGGTGCACATTACAACTGTAAATAGACAACCTTGTATCTATACACATACAATGACAGGAGCACATATAACTGTAAATAGACAACCTTTGTATTATACACATACAACTGATAGGCGCACATACAACTGTAAATAGACAACGTTGTATTATACACATACAATGATAGTGCACATACAACTGTAAATAGACACCTTGTATTATACACATACAATGATAGGAGCACATACAACTGTGAAATAGACAACTTGTTATTATACACATACAATGATAGGAGCACATACAACTGTAAATAGACACGTTGTATTATACACATACAATGACAGGAGCACATATAACTGTAAATAGACAACCTTGTATTGTACACATACAATGATAGGAGCACATACAAACTGTAAATAGAACAACCTTGTATTATACTCATACAATGACAGGTGCACATATAACTGTATATAGACAACCCTTGTATTATACACTTACAATGATAGGAGCACATACAACTGTAAATAGCCAACCTTGTATTATACACATACAATGACCAGGTGCACATATAACTGTAATAGACAACCCGTGTAAAATAGACATACAATGATAGGAGCACATACAACTGTAAATAGACAACCCTTGTAATATACACATACAATTGATAGGAGCACATATAACTGTATTAGACAACCTGTAATATCACATACAATAATAGGTGCACATACAACTGTAAATAGACAACCCTATGTAATATACACATACAATGATAGGAGCACATATAACTGTAATAGACAACATTGTAATATACACATACAATGATAGGAGCACATATAACTGTAAAGACAACCTTGTAATATACAAATACAATGATAGGGAGCACATATAACTGTAAATAGACAACATTGTATGATACACATACAATGATAGGAGCACATATAACTGTAAATAGACAACCTTGTAATATACAAAATACTAATGATAGGAGCACATATAACTGTAATAGACAAACCTTGTAATATTCACATACAATGATAGGAGCACATATAACTGTAATAGAAAACCTTGTAATATACACAATACAATGCATAGGAGCACATATAACTGTAATAGGACCAACCTTGTATTATTACACATACAATGGCAATGAGGAGCACATATATCTGTAAACAGACAACCTTGTATTATACACATACAATGGACAGGGCACATATAACTGTAAATAGACACGTGTATTATACACATACAATGACAGGAGCACATACAACTGTAAATAGGACAACCTTGTATTATACACATACAATGATAGGAGCACATACTAACTGTACAATAGCCAAACCTTGTATTGTACACATACAATGATGGGAGCACATATACCTGTACATAGACAACCTTCATATGTATATGAAAAACATACAAAATATAGGAAAATTATAGGAATCTATGACTGCCTAAAACATAGGGATATTTTATAGGAAAATAGAATTGGGTTGACAGCCTTGTATATATGAATTTTTTCTTTAGAACTGTCCCTGCCATGAATGTCCTGCAGTCCCTGGGATAGGCCATGTTTTACCATAATAGAAACATCTTTTTTACTTGATGAGTCACTAAATTGCAATTTATGGACAGAACATAATGCATTACTTTGAAAAGATTAGACAGGAAAATATATGAAATAATATTTGATTACACACTAGAAAAATATCAAATATACAAGCAGATATAAACAGAGCAATATAACCAACCGGATATAAACAAGCAGATATAAACAAGCAGATATAAACATGCAGGGTTGGAAAATTCTTTGAAAAGTTACTCTCCTGTAGGACGAGTAACTCTCTAAAACGTACTCGTCCTTAACAAACTATACTCCGTCTTAGATTTTGTAATTTTCATAAATATTATGAAGCTTGAAGTCTTAAATTTCAATTTATATGCTCACTTATTCGAATTCTATTTCATGGTAATAAAATGAGAATCCAGGGCAAATGTTGATATTTGCTTAAAACCCGGACCTAGACAATGAGCGATTTCTGTCAAAACAAGTATTGATCTTGTTCAAATATAAATGCGGCCAATATTTTTTATGTATTTTTAAACAGTTAAACATTATTATAATTTGAAACTATCATAGTTTATTTACACAATAAACGAAATATACGGGTATGTTAATATCATAGCATTCACACTTACACATGGAACATTACAAATACTGTTCCTGGGTTATAAACGTTTTACATCCGGGAAACAAATAATGGCCAGTACTCATTGTTATTTGTTTTCTGGTTGTCCCAAATCGAAAGCTGTTAGTTATGAACAACAGACGATTTTATTGGATTTTTTTGGGGGGACGATTCATTTGATTGTGGATGATTGAACCAGTATGGCGCCATGGCGAACGGACGAGTGGAATTTTTCCAACCCTGACAGGAAAGCATGCAAAACATGCCTAGAGTTACGTAATGAAAAGTGATGCAATTGAAAAGCTGCATGTTAGAAAAAACGTTCTATCCTTTTATCCTTAGGAACTGCACACCTGATTAATCCAGGAGATTTATTAGATGGTTTGGCCACGACTGTAGATACTTAAGATCTTTCCATGTGCTTAATAAAATGATGTTTTTAAAGTGATGTTAAAGGGACACAATGATAGACAATCTTCTTATTTTTTCTAACATTTCTGTATATAACTAGCATATCAATTATTAACAACTATTTTGAGTTCAAAGCAAATTGGAGGGGCGTCGTGGCCGAGTGGTTAAGCGTCTCTGACTTGAAATCACTTGCCCCTCACACTGTAGGTCGATCCCTCAGGGGCCTAGGAATCTTCATGTGTGGAAGCTATCCAGCTGGCTTGCCGGAACGTCGGTGGTTCTACCCAGGTGCCCGCCCGTGCACGAAAATTGCCCGGGTGGGGCAAACTGGGGTCTTCCTCACCAATGGAAGCTGGGGGGAGGAAGTCCGCCATATGACCTTAGCTGTTGGTGCGACTATAAAATGCAATATCAATCAATTCAAAGCAAACTTGGTTGGCATATTTAATAATTACTAATTGATATACTGCCCACCAAAAATATTTGAATATTAGTCGATTGAAGAGTAACTGAAAACATCCAAATCTGTTTTATCTTATTATGTAATTGTACTGAGGCACAAACTTGGTAACTACTTCATGACTGCTGTATGTGTCCCCTTAAAAAATACAAGTCAATTTCTAAATCTTATAAAACTGACATAAATTGATGTTACATATTATTGCAAAAACTTTTATTTGTTTAATTAGTTGTATTTACATGTAGTAGTGTAGCAGCCGTGGAAAAGTAGCAGAGTGTTTTCTTGTACTGTGAATATACCAATGGAATCACACACCATCTCAACAACTGCTCAGAAAGAGAGTCGACTCAAGCCTATCTAAGCCTGATTTTGAGACATGCTATCAGTTACACAGCAGACAGAATTGTGCCAGAAGACGGGTAAATAGAGGACAGGATGTGCCAGAGAACAGATGGCTAGAAGAATGGTTGAGCTAGATGCCAGGAAAATGGTTCTCCCAGTTTGGTATATATTTGGTGAGAGTATATTTTTTAGTGCAGGAGGTGAACCGGGCAATTGATTGGAGGAACATACAAAAACATACCTTAAAACAACAAGAGGCCCTCTTGGGCCTGTAGTCGCTCCTACTGGCTTATTCGGCTCTTATATCAAGAGGTTAAAATTGTCGACATAAAATTCCCATCAGTACTTCTTTTAAAACATGCAAAAAAAACAGGGGCTTTGAAGCCTTAGAGTGCTCACCTGGTAATCATGGGCAATAAGTCTGCTTGGGTATACTTTTTTAATTTGTCCCTACTTCTGATGAATGAAATTCATAACAAGAGGTCCATGACCTTGAAGCTCCTACTGTGTAGATTTTGATAGCTAGATCAGCATTCCTGTGAAGTTTCATAACAATCTACGAGTAGTTTCAGAGGAGTAGTCCCCCCCGCCCCCCCCCCTACAAGTTGAAGTTTTTTACTATATAACTCTAGGTAAACAAAGATGGCCACTGCACCATGTTTAAAGTCAATTCAATTTTTTGACAAGGACCAACATAATGTCAGGCTGATTATTTTTAGAAAAAGTCCCATATCAATATAACTTATGTTTTCATGAAGTAGTCGCTTGATTTTAAAATCTATTTTAGCTTAGGGGCCATCTTGGATTTCACATCAACTATGAATTTTTGCTAGGATTCAACTCATGGGCAACATTTTCCTGTAAAGTTTCATGAAGATCCATCAGTAGTTCAGAGAAGTAGTCGGCTACAAATAAAAGTTTACGGCCCCGACAGACGGACGCCCGCACCACAGCATAAGCTCTGCTGATCGAGCTATAAATGGGTAGGGAGTGGGGGGGTGGGGGGGGGGGGGGGGGGGGGGGGGGTATACCGCGCTTTGCACAACTAAGCATCATACTGTGCTTCCTACCCCCCAAATTTCGTAGAATCCAACAAGCCGTTTAGGAGGAGTAGCGCACTACAAGAATTAAAGTAAAAATGTCAAAGGGCCATAACGCCGTAAAAAATCTGCGCGAACTGAACAAAAGCGCGTTATGCACAACTAGGGACACCTTACCGATGCTTCCTGGCCACGTTTCGTCAAATCAAGGAAGGCGTTTAGGATTACGCTGGACAAGAAATTTAAGTAAAAAATGTCAAGGGGCCATAACACTCATCAATAATCAACATACTGGAAAAAACGCAACAGGCACAACTAGAAATCACAGGCAATGCATCCTGCTAAGTTGCGTCAAATCCAACACGGCGTTAACAAAAAAAAAAGTACATTAAAAAAAAACCATATATAATGCAAAAAATAACAATTTATAAGAAAAAAAAATAAAGAAAAAAAAAAATAACATTGAAAAAAAATAAAAAATGTAAAGGTTTTGGTAATGATCATATGAAAAAATTGGCCTTATCATATTAAACGAGACAAAATATAGCATTTTTAACGATATCAAGGCCCCATAACTCGCTGTTACATGTACGATCTGGCTGGTTTTCGACTTGTCCAAGCTTTATTGATATGAACAATCTGGTAATGTTTCGTAAAATAGGATGAAAAATGAAGGTCTTAAACGAGGCAAAATATAGCATTTTTAACTAAATCACGGCGTAACTCCGCTGTAAAAGCTTGATCTGGCAGGTTTTCGAACTCCGTCGAGCTTTTCATTGATATTAACAATCTGGTAAAGTTTGGTATAGATTGATGGAAAAATGAAGGCCCTATCGTCTTAACAAGGCAAAACATAAGCAATCTTAACTAATCAAAAGTAACGGACGGCCAACGGATAGACGGACAACTCGCCATCCATAGGCAGTAGAGCTAAAAATCAGTGCTTATTTGTAGCAATACGCATGTACTATCCAAATATTATAATGCATTATAGTATAGCTTTCCCTACTTAGTATATTTGGAGGTAGAACTGAATGTATTGCTTGTCTTCATTAGCAGGCACGTCAGCTTTTAGCATGTTAGGGGACTGTGGACAGGGCCCGTCAGGAAAGGGGAATTTTGCGTTGTTTTCATATCAAAGGGGAATTTCTAAGAAACACAAATTAGTGTGTGTTTTTTTCTTGTTTAAGTGGCAGCAAGAATGTGCCATTCCAAATGGCAGTATGCTGTTTTGCTGTATTGGAGTTTAAAAAAAATTCTATTTTTTTTTTTTAAAAGCATGGAAATTTTCATAGGAAAAGGAGACAAATAATCAAAAAAGGATTCGCAAGGTTGGCTGTCGAAATTTGATGTTCTTGCATGATTTTGTCCATTTTAAAGCAAATGCGTGTAGATATACCTATTATAGCTGCACATTAGGCTGTATGTTCCTGCCTTCACACAAGCACGAAAAGCTGGCAAAAACGTCAGTTTCCAGTCCCGCTCCGATACCTACACAATAATCCATACATCTAATTAATAATATCAACTATACAGCGCTATGCCCTCTCATAAAACAATTCAAAGCTATTTTATGTCAAAGCATTGTTTAATAAGGCAAAAAACGGTCTTTTCTCTTTTGTGCCAAAAAGTTATAGACTATTTTCCAATGCACTGTACCCTGTTAAATTTATTATTTGAATCATTACACTTACTTATGTGTAACCAAGTGCGTACCCATTTTACTTTAAATTACCCATGTTGAGGGTCGCGTTGGCCAAGTGTATAGCACAAATGTTGAGAGTCATTTGGCCCAGTGGATAGCACACATGATGAGGGTCGCTTTGGCCTGGTGGATAGCACACATGATGAGGGTCGTGTTGGCCCAGGGGATAGCACACATGAAGAGGGCTCGCATTGGCCCGGTGGATAGTTTAGAGGGTCGCGTTGGCCTAGTGGATAGCACAGTAGACTCTGAGGGATGCGTTGGCCCAGTGTATAGCACAGTAACTCCGAGGGTTGCGTTGGCCCAGTGGATAGCACACATGTTGAGGGCCATGTTGGCCCAGTGGATAGCACAGTAGACTGAGGGTTGTGTTGGCCAAGTGGATAGCACAGTAGACTCTGAGGGCCATGTTGGCCCAGTGGATAGCACAGTAGACTCTGAGGGTCGCATTGGCCCAGTGGATAGCACAGTAGACTCTGAGGGCCATTTTGGCCTAGTGAATAGCACAGTAGATTCTGAGGGCCATGTTGGCCCAGTGGATAGCACAGTAGACTCTGAGGGTCACATTGGCCCAGTGGATAGCAGAGTAGACTCTGAGGGCCATGTTGGCCCAGTGGTTAGCACAGTAGACTCTGAGGGTCGCATTGGCCCAGTGGATAGCACAGTAGACTCTGAGGGTCGCATTGGGCCAGTGGATAGCACAGTAGACGTTGAGGGCCATTTTGGCCTAGTGAATAGCACAGTACATTCTGAGGGCCATGTTGGCCCAGTGCAGTGTCTGAAACGGCCGGTCGCCCACTCGCCAATGGCGATTAATACCTTGTCTGGGCGACCAAAAGTTGTTCAAAGTAAAGTTGTCACTGGCCCAACAAAAAACGTCTGGGCGACTGCCCAAAATCAGTAAAAAAAAATCATTTTAATCAATTATTTTCGGAGAACTGTCAACTACCGTCGTCACTTGGTAAAAGGTAGACAACTCTTTATTTCTCTTGCGACTTGTTAGTTACGAACGCAGCGATTGGTTCAAATAAACTATTGAACCAATGAAAGTGCATGTAACATATGATAACTGTGTAAAGTCAAAGAAAATGCAAGACGCATGGTCATTTCTTAAACGCACTAACGCTGCGGACTTAAAAAAGCAGTCAAAGTATGCGAAGTAAGTATTTTTTCTGTTAATCATAAATGTCGACATACGATGCTAGTCGGTAATTTCGATTGTGCGTCAAGTCTGCTTAAAATCAGCGGCGGATTCAGTAATTTGAAAGAGGGGGGGGGGGGGGGGGGGGGGGGGGGGGGGGGGGGGGTAAGGGTGTCCAAGTCTATTAGTATTATCGGAGTCCAATTTTCTGCGACACAACGGGACGCGTTTATTAAAGTACTTTAAAGAAAATATACTCATGCTCTATTAGTATGTGTGGCTATGTGCCGGGAAGGACTTATTGAAGAATAATGGACCAAAAAATAAAATGTTCTACCTGTTTATTCTCATTTTTCTTTACTTTGTTGACATAAAAAGTTAAAAAATATTTGGGCCTCCAATGTTCATTTTGGGCCAGTGACTCAAAATTTTTACTTGCCCAAAATTTTTTTTTCCCTCATTTCAGGCACTGCCAGTGGATAGCACAGTAGACTCTGAGGGTCGCGTTGGTCCAGTGAATAGCACAGTAGCCTCTGAGGGTCGCGTTGGCCCAGTGGATAGCACAGAAGACTCTGAGGGTCGCGTTGGCCCAGTGGATAGCACAGTAGACTCTGAATCTGCAGATCACAGGTTCAAGTCTCCTCGGCACCACTGGACTTTTTCATTGTGACCTGAGCCTCATCCGTAGCTCAGTAGACTCTGAGGGTCGCGTTGGCCCAGTGGATAGCACAGTAGACTCTGACGGACATTTTGGCCTAGTGGATAGTTCAGTAGATTCTGAGGGCCATATTGGCCCAGTGGATAGCACAGTAGACTCTGAGGGGCATGTTGGCCCAGTGGATAGCACAGTAGACTCTGAGGGTCGCTTTGGCCCAGTGGATAGCACAGTAGACTCTGTGGGTCGCATTGGCCCATTGGATATCACAGTAGACTCTGAATCTGCAGATCACAGGTTCGAGTCTCACCAGCACCACTAGATTTTTTCATTGTGACCCGAGTCTCATCCGTAGCACAGTAGACTCTGAGGGTCGCGTTGGTCCCAGTGGATAGCACAATAGACTCGGAGGGTCGCGTTGGCCCAGTGGATAGCACAGTAGACTCTGAATCTGCAGATCACAGGTTCGAGTCTCACCGGCACCACTGGATTTTTTCATTGTGACCTGAGCCTCATCCGCCACATGGGATCATAAAACTGGCATCCCGTGTATCCTACTGTGGAGACCATCCTCCGAGCATGGTAAAAATGAAACATAGGAATCTAATTCATAGTAAGAGTACAGCATGATTCCTGCACTCGTATGTATCCTTACCAGGTCTCAGAGGCGGCTCAAAATAACCCCTATAATGTGTTGATGAGCTGTTTAACAAAACAAATTACATTTATTAAATGGCACACTCCTTTGACAATAGCGAGTGAATGTAGGTTTAAATATGTGCATTTAACTTCTTATACGATGCTTTTAAGTGGTGGTCGTTCAAACATTTTATCAAACTATATGACGGTCGCTTAGTATGCATATGTAATGCAAGTTTTTTGATTTTCAAAACAATATTAAAACGCTTATATCTAGAAAAATGAAAATAATTGCCTGTTTAGAATACATGTACTAGTAATATCTTGCACACATGCACACATGCACATGCACATGTACATGCAAATTATAAATTTGTAAAGAGTTTAATGGGTATTAAATATACAAATGATAAAAGGTGTAGGTACCTACAATTAATCGTACAGCATGCATTTAAGAGCAATAGTAGGACAGCATATATTGATGACACAATACATAATACTTTAACTTGAAATATTTGATTGAGAAATAGACCACCCCAAGCTGCAATATTTGTATATATATAGAAATAAACATAGAAAGCCACACCTTCCCAATCAAACCATAATAAGCATGTATATGTAAGCCATGATAAGGATAACTGTTCAACTTGTTTGCCTTTATTTGAATTTTTAAAATGCAGTAACTAAACCCACATTCATGTGATATATTTTGCATTTTCATACAGTTACGTACCTTGGCGTCAAATGAGAACCTCGACTCGGGAATGTTTTCTGGGCCTCCATGAACGTCAAAATGTTTACATCCTGCGTTAGCCGTTACATACCTAATATGGTCACCTTGGAGACCAATGACAAAGTTGTGAGCGTACACACCACTTAAATAAGGGTCCTCACCGTATGTTTCCTGTATATGAAATTTGGCTTCAGTGGAATTATAGAAAAATAGTTCATGCTGTGATATATAGTGCCAATGCAGGGAGCTGATCTGATAGTTTCCTGAAGGCTATAGAGTGGTTAGCTATAACTTGGATAAAAGACATAACTAAATTTTAAAGTGTCTAAAATCAGAATCAACACCATTGCCGACTCAATGATGATCTCATATTTCAAGTTTTTTTTAATCTTTTCAACTCCCTTGCTTGGAAAAACAGAAACGCAAATAAATACGCCATTATGCAAGCAATGTGCATTTAGTTCCATCAATACCTTTGAATCAAATGATGCACCAGACACTGGGATATTCTCCGGACCTGCGTATGCATTAAAGTGTTTACATCCAGCGTTAGCTGTGACATAGCGCTGATGGTTTCCCTTGTAGACCCCAGACAAACTGTGTGGCATACACACCTGACAAGTGTGGATCTTCACCATATGTCTCCTGTTACACGTTCACATATACATATTGCATATAAAATTATCGCACACATGACTGCATATCAAATTATCACACACATGACTGCATATCAAATTATCATACACATGACTGCATATAACATTATCATACACTGTAAACATGACTGCATATCAAATTATCATACACATGATGGTCTGCATATCAAATTATCATACACATGACTGCATATAACATTATTATACACTGTACACGTGACTGCATATACAATTATCATACACATGACTGCATATAACATTATTATACACTGTACACGTGACTGCATATACAATTATCATACACATGACTGCATATAACATTATTATACACTGTACACGTGACTGCATATACAATTATCATACACATGACTGCATATAAATAAAGACTAGCAGCATTACATGTCTTATCAATGCTTTAAACCAGAGACAAAAAGTTTTAAACACGATCAACACAGGCGGCTTCAGACACTAGTGTTTCCCCTAATGCGAATGGCAGGGCGGGTCGGCACGCCCTTTTCTCGCCCCGCCATGCAGTCTTTACATACCACCACGCATTAATTACATGCCGACCTGCAGTGCCCTTTCTAAAACTGCTCGCGACTATATAGACTCTGGAAATACACAAACGCACTTTGACACGCCTTGTGACCTTTAAACTGACAATCTCCAGATTTAGCCACGGGGTATTTCCAGTCTACAGGTAAATGATCACGCGTGATACTTGTGATAAGCATTGGTTCCCATGAATACACACTGTTAGTATAATCGGCGTAATGGATTGCGGTAACCAACAACTTTGTCATACTTGGAACATGTTTGTTTTCATAGTAGATGTAATTATCGGATTACGGACTATTACATGTATCTGCGGCACTATAATCAGCTCTTTGATGAGTTGATGAGAGGATTCAAGATAGGTAATCCCCCGAAGATTGGCAATTAATGATTGAAGTAATTATATAGTGCCGTTGTTGTTTTCTTTTGTACGCTAATTTTCGCGATCTGCAAGAGTAGAATAAATGTTGTTGTCTGTTTTTTAATGAATGGAATATTTAATGTTTGTAAAAGTTTGTGGAACTTAATTAGCGATTGAGTAAATTATGGTTTATTGTTATTATTATTATTATACACAAAAGTAGATATAGAAGATTGATGAAAACTCATACTCAAACCATTTAGCAATTTAATTAGGCTATAATAAATTAATTGCTATGTTCTCATCCAAATTTAAGTGGTGGGGGGTGTGTACTTCCAAGATTGAAAACACATTTTTAATAGTATTTCATACTTTCAGCATTTTTTTTATTAGTATTTTTTTTTTTTTTTTTTTTTGGAAGAAATAAAAATTACCGGCGTGGCATAAAAAAACAGGGGCGGGCGGGGATGAGAATCTAGCAATATATATATATTATGGCCTTAGTTTGCTGTATGGTAATATCGCTCAAATGACTGCAAGTTAAGTTATACAAGTTAAGTTATACACTGAACATTGTGTAACAATTAATACCACCACATCAAACTAAATAATTTTTTATTTTATTTGAATTCACCCAATACACAGAAGTAGATATAGAAGATTGATGACAACTTGTACTCAAACATACCATAAAAGTGACGCTAAGTTCAAAGATTTGTTTTTACTAATTCTGCGCGTTAAAAATGCCCTTTGTTTTTATTTACCCTGCCCTTTTTCAAGGCTGGGAGAAACACTAGACGCTCGCCTGTTTATTAGGTAAATCCGAATCAAAATTCATAAATTTTACACATCATCAAAATAATTTGACCAATCAGTGACCAATAAAATAAAACACCTCCATATTCTGGTAGGGGGTAAACTCGGTACTTATCTTTGATGCTCAACTGACTTTAGCCCATTATAAAACTAATTTGTAGTGATAATTATATTAAAAGCTTTATTTTGTGTGTACATCTATGTATCTTCTTTTGGAGCTGTCCGATTTAAAAAAAAATAATATGCCATATTTTTAATATTGAAATTTTTCATGTAGAGATTGATGATAAAGTCCGAGTAAATCCTTTATTTTCACCTACTGAATATCTCAACATCTTGGAAATTTGTAACTAATGACAGGATCAAAATGTTATGAATAACTTATTTCAAGTCAGTAGGAAAATGGATTGGAATGAAAACAAACTGTCATAAGAGTTCCTTCACCATACATGCCAAATCTCCCGCATTCTTCGGATTTGCCTTTGATCTACCGATCACACGGAAGCCGCTCAAAATCTCCCGGAAATCAATTATTTGCCGAATGGTTGATTGCCTGTAATTTGTAATACACAGCATGTGTTTAGCGCGTGTCTACCAATGAGTTCACAGCTGATGCGTGTCAAATCGATCAAGGCGGGGTTACGATCATGCAACCAACCAATGAAATTGCATCTAGCATCTCGCGGCACACGACAAGATTTAATGAAATATACTAAGGCCGGGGTAAACAACCACGTTTCGCAATTATCACCTTGTTATGAAAACATGACCTACTAGTAGGTACATCAGTGAAGATTATACATGTAGGTGCGATACCGACAATTAACGCAACTACATCAATCAACAGGTGGTTGATTGCATCAGCTTGTTTTATTGGAGAAGGATTTTGCCGAAATCGACGCTTTTTCATCAACGCATTCGGTAAATCATTATAAACGTCTAGTAACAATGTTATATCCTCCGCAATATTACAACTAAACCAGTCTTTCATAAATTGCAACACCATTTTACCGCTTTAATGATAACAAACACCATTTTTTCCACATTTAATTTGGCGATTTCGCGTCGTTTGTGAAGAAACACCGGTTAATACGTTTCCGGGTTTCAGAGGACAGGTTTAAATGCGGCTCTCAAAACACGGAAAGAGTTAGTTTGGAAAATCGGTGTAAAAGATTTTATTTTTTTTATTATGGTCTAATGTCTTTACTGTCTGTCATTTGTTTTCACTATTTTATAAATACAGTATAGATAATGACAAAATAAAATTAGAAATAAAGTAACAGTTGTCAACATTTCTATTCAATATTTGAAAAAATGCAATGGTTTCATGGCGTTTTGTAAATCTCCCCGATTTGGACCAAATCTACCTGATTTGGAAGTCCAATCTCCCTGATGTGATGCTGGAAAATTTGGCATGTATGCTTCACACTTATTGTAGTCATTTTCAAATAAACATATATATATATATACAAAATTACCTTACATTAGAGAATTTAGAGTAACACGGAACTGTGAATACATTTACCTGATTTCTTCCCCACAAGGGGTGTCTCATTATGTTTATAACGGGGCTAAAACAGCTGAGGCCTTTATGATCTCCGTATTGCTTGTGTTTGACATAGTCGTTGTGCTTGGCTCTCACTTCGGTAGCCGTTGCTTCAGCAATATCGTGGATTAGGTGTGGACTGGAAATATATAACACAAATACAGTTAGGGTACTTCTCACTTCAGTAGCCGTTGCTCGAGCAATATCGTGGATTAAATATTTTAGCACACGCTTGTTTTTTTGGCATGTAAAATTTATTCAATGGATCGACGCAGCGGTTCAGATACTTTAAAAGGGAAAGCGCATGCGCATGAGCATGCGATTCCCTTGGCTGTGATTTGTTTAATGGTATTTATAAAGGTAACCAGGTTGGTTTGAGAGAGTTTATTAAACCTTTTTTCTCTCCAATTGTCTGATTATAGCGTCTAGTGATTTGTAAAGTGGAGTTGAAAAAATAATCACAACATGAAGAGTTTTAATGATAATGATATTTGGTGAATGACAATATCTGGTAAAGTCAGCATTATGCTTATAGTTAACCTTAACGGAGATGATAGAAACTTCGTGTCAAGTATTTGTGTATAATATTACCGTCAAATTTGCATTAAATCATCCGATGTACCCAGCCGTTAATAGAAACAATTGATTAGAAACATACGCTTCTTTAAAAAGGCACGTTTGTGTTTACATAAACATTACCTGTGCTATATTAAAATAAACCATTTGGATCTGCGTGTTTTATTTATTCCGCATAGCGTGTACAGTTTAATTTTATTCGGTTGATTTGTAAGCGTAATTCTCTAAGCTGTAATGCTTCCAAGTGCTTTGTCAACTGTTTCAGTTCTGCTTTTAACCAGTATAGATATTTGGACTTAATTGATCAATCGTTATTAAGAACTTACAAATTTGAAGAACAGCAGAAAATTCACAGAAAACACAGGGCTTTCTTACAGAATTTGATTTATGTAAATTAAAATTGTATGTAAGATGAACATTAATTCAATTCTTGGTATTTCGTTTTCGAATCAAGAATTGCCTTTAAGTGTTATAATTAATATTTTTACAATTAAATTGCTATTTCTCTAAACTAAACAATGAAATTTTTGGTGCATTCATAAATCATTCATAAAACATTTATCAATTTGGCTACAGGTTTTCATTTGTAATTATTTTGAAAATACACTAGCTCTAGTGACTACCTATGTGCTGTGTTTTGTACATATAAGGCCAAACAAAAAAATACCTGTGTTTCCGGTGGCCCGACAGACCTTATTTTTAAGGGGCCGACCCTAAAACCTTTTATGAAAATTTTAAAAAATTTAAAAAAAAATAAAAATATTTGTTCTGAACAATGATTTATCACAATATATCGAGGTAAACTGACATAACAGAGCAACTTTCAGCTGTATCATCAACTTGTATGGGGTTTATGAGATAAATACATGTAGAATCTCACAATATCTTGCTCCAAAAAAAAAAGAGGCCTACCTACTGACCCTATCTTTTTAGAGCATGCAATAGGAAACACACCTATTTTTTTTTCTGGCCTAATATGCTATTTATTTTATGAAAATAAAATTAATAAACATTTCTTTCCCTTGATATATCTTTTTTTTATATATATGTTTCAGCTGAGATGAAATGCCTTTTAACCAGGTACTGGAGGTGGAACTTACGTCAACAAATAAATCAACTAGAAATTTAATAATATGATAGGAAATACAATTATTGAACCTTATTATTAAACAAATAAAATATTAAGCAAATTAAAATAATCAATCACTTCTAAGGAATTTCAATGAAATTTAACACCAAGTTGAGCAATCATTAAGTATTTTTCTGAGTTTGAGAACCTGATGAATTTGTCAAGAATTTGGGCAATTGTCATATGTAAATTGGTCAAAACATACCATTATTAGGACTGGACTTACATGCAAGGTAAACATGTTCTTTGATTATAAATACTATTATTTGTTTTCTATTTATTTTTTTGATGATTTGAACTTATTAGTTTAAATATTTTTCAATTATGATCCTTTAAGGAAAATATTTAAAGTGTCCTTGAGTTGGTCATTGGTTCTGGCAGGGCTTTATATGGCGGGGATATGACATGACAGTACAAACACTGTATTCAACTGAAAACACTTGTCGTTCAGGTAAGTTTCTCGATTATACGCTGCATTTATCGATTTTTACTGCGCTTATCGTGGCGGTATGCGAGAGGCCTCGATGTACGGCACACCCATCTACATTGCAAACAGACATTACATATCCTTGTGTTTACATATTTTGCATTGCCAGAAAGCCAAATAAATAACCTTTCTAATGGTGTAATTTTATTCCAAATAATGGTTAAATAAATAGGCAAAATCTCGAGTTGGAACGGAAATGTATCGCATTTTTTCTTTTCTTAAAGCGTTTTCGCGCATCACCATGTGTTTGTTTATTGTTTGGTGTTCAAACATTTATTTTTTAATAAATATTTAAATAAGATACATGGTTAGAAAGCCAAATGGTTCTCAGGCCCGCCCGCATGTCTTTTTTTGGTGCCGCATTGCTGATTTTATCTCAAAAGTAATAAAATAAAAAATTGGAAATGCGCTACCGAAATTTCGAGAAAAAAGTTCCGCATTCAAGTTCGTTCCAGTTTTTACATGCAACTACCTCAGGGGAATCCCCTTGTGGGTAGACTGGTGCACGGCCGACTATCTGCCGCTCTGCTCGCTAGCTTGTGAGTGTTGCAGTCGTACGGGTACCAATCTAGGAGAGTCAGACGCTTGAGACGCTTGGAACTAGTAGGTGCTACAGAACAGGCGATTTATTCAAGCGTCTAATCGCCAAAGTCTCACAACAACATGCAATAATGGCGGTGTCATCGAGTCGACTGAAGTTCATGCGTGATCTAATACAAATATACGGACTTATTGTGATTGAAAGAAGTCGGGAAGAAATGATAAGGTAATGATCGACAATAGAGATGAGCTGATCCAACTGGTTATTGCACATGTATTTCGAGATATTTTGCATCAATACATGTATTGGAATTAAAGTTTGGATAAAAAAAAATCGCCCGCTTGTCTGTTGACCACTGTAAAATTGTAAAAAAAAATGCGCCTGCCCGCATCTCTTCTCAGAAAAAGTGGCCTGAGAGCCAGGTAATTAATTGTTTGTGGCCTAACGGTTTAATTTTATTCCAAATAACGCTTAAATAAATCGGTAAAAGCTCCAGTTGGGAAGGAAATATAACTCATTTTTTCTTTTCTTAAAGCGCTTACGACACACCACCGTGTGTTTATTGTTTTGGTCATCAAACATATACATGTATTGTTTAATGAATATTTACATAAGATGCATGGTTAGAAAGCCAAATAAATAACCTGTCTATTGATTGATGTTATTTCGAACAATTCTTCAAAGGTTAAATGAACGAGGAAAAACAAAATAAAAGCGCTGCCGCAATTATCTAGCGGTTCATTTTTTCAAAATAGATAATGTTTGTGAGGATAACAATACAGTACATTTAAATGATTTACTAAGTGAGCAAAATTAAATTATCTTTTTAACTTTTCTATAGAACAACTGGAAAAACCTCGACTGCATTGTGTGAACAATTAAGAATGGTGTGATTAATGTATTCTATTAATAAGGCCAAATAAAATTCTACCTGTGTTTACTGTAACATTGCTGAAAACAATAGGGTAGGTAGGTAGGCATTTTTTTTTTTTTTTAATATTTTTTTTTTTTGCCGAAATTACATTTAAGGTGGCGATGAGCTTTGATGAATGGGAAAATGTGGTATTTTAACAAGAGGTCAATGACCTTGAAGCTCTACTGATTGATTTAGATTTTAGGAAGTAGTCACTACAAATTTGTTTTTTGAAAATTTATTTTTAGCCGTGGCGGCCATCTTGAATTTCCGGCCGACCTGAAATGTTGCTAGGATCAATTAGACATCAAGAGCAACATTCCTGTGAAGTTTCATGAAAATCCGTCTAGTAGTTTCAGAGAAGTAGTCGCTACAAGTTTTCATTATATAACTCTATGTAAACAAAGATGGCCGCTGACAGCCATGTTTAACATCGAATCAAAACGATTTTTGACAAGGATCAACATCATGTCATGCTGATCATTTTAGAAAAAGTCCCATATCAATATCGCTTATAGTTTTCAAGACGTAGTCGCTACAAACTTGTATCTTGAAAATCTATTTATAGCCATGGCTGCCATCTTGAATTTCCGGCCGACCTAAAAAAAAACTGGGATCAATTAGACATCAAGAGCAACATTCCTGTGAAGTTTCATAAAAAATCGTCAAGTAGTTTCAGAGGAGTAGTCGCTACAAGTTTTTACTATATAAATCTATGTAAACAAAGATGTCCGCTAGCGGCCATGTTTAAAGTCGCATTGAAATAAATTTCGACAAGAATCAACATCATGTCATGCTGATCATTTTAGAAAACGTCCCATATCAATATCACTTACAGTTTTCAAGAAGTAGTCGTTACAAATTTATTTATTTTAAATCTATTTTTAGCTGTGGCGGCCATCTTGAATTTCCGGCCAGCCTGAAATTTTTCTAGGATCAACTAGACATCAAGAGCAACATTCCTGTGAAGTTTCATGAACATCCGTCAAGTAGTTTCAGAGAAGTAGTCGCTACAAGTGTTTACTATATAACTCTTATGTAAACAAAGATGGCCACTGGCAGCCATGTTTAACATCGAATCAAAATAATGTTTGACTAGGATCAACACCATGTCATGCTGATCATTTTAGAAAAAGTCCCATATCAATATCACTTATAGTTTTCAAGAAGTAGTCGCTACAAACTTATTTTTTAAAAATCTATTTTTAGCTGTGGTGGCCATCTTGAATTTCTGGCCGACCTGAAATTTTGCTAGGATCTATTAGACATCAAGAGCAACATTCCTGTAAAGTTTCATGAAAATCCGCCAAGTAGTTTCAGAGGAGTAGTCGCTACAAGTTTTTACTATATAACTCTATGTAAACAAAGATGGCCACTGGCAGCCATGTTTAACGTCGAATCAAAACAATTTTTGACAAGGATTAACATCATGTCATGCTGATCATTTTAGAAAACGTCCCATATCAATATCACTTACAGTTTTCAAGAAGTAGTCGTTACAAATTTATTTATTTTAAATCTATTTTTAGCTGTGGTGGCCATCTCGAAAATCCGGCCAGCCTGAAATTGTTCTAGGATCAACTAGACATCAAGAGCAACATTCCTGTGAAGTTTCATGAACATCAGTCAAGTAGTTTCAGAGGAGTAGTCGCTACAAGTTTTTACTATATAACTCTATGTAAACAAAGATGGCCACTGGCAGCCATGTTTAACGTCGAATCAAAACAATTTTTGACAAGGATTAACATCATGTCATGCTGATCATTTAAGAAAATGTCCCATATCAATATCACTTATAGTTTTCAAGAAGTAGTCGCTACAAACTTGTATTTTAAAAATCTATTTTTAGCTTTGGTGGCCATCTTGGATTTCACATCAACATGAATTTTTGCTAGGATCAACTAGACTTCATAGGCAACATTTCTGTACAGTTTCATGAATATCCATCAAGTAGTTTCAGAGGAGTAGTCGCTACAAATAAAAGTTTACGGACAGACGGACGGACAGACGGACGACGGACGCCGCACCTCGGCATAAGCTCTGCTGATCTCTGATCAGTAGAGCTAAAAACTACAATAGATAACAATATGAAATTGTGTATGTTTTATTGTTTCCCAAAAGGCCTTGTAACAACTGGCTCTTTTCCCAAACACTTGCAATAATTACAAAGGGGTAAAACAGTTTTAAATGTTTTCCGTAAGTCCGAAAGAGGGTCAGGTCCAACAGCAATGAGTACATGAGTCGGCTGGATCAGTCCAGCTCCATACAGTGTGATTTCCAGTGGGGCCTGACATGTTATGAGTGACTAGACTTCCATGCTCTTCCTGAAGACCGGTATATGACCGTCAGGAAGGATGGGGGACCCACAGGTGTAGTCAAATTCTGCAGTTGACATACATGTAACCAAGAGCAGTTCTTGCCTCCCAGACAGCTGAAAAAATATTCAAAGTTATAATGTCAAATGTTAATTGACCATTTGAATAGTTTTGTAAAAGTGTTGACTTACATGTATATTACTTCTCTAACATCAGAAAGTAATAAATATTTATAAATTTCTCATGTTAGTTATTATGAGCCTATATTGAGGTTGAGTTCAGAAAATTATTATGGAACGGCATACTTCTTCAAGAAGTTATAATGCAGTAGTAGTCGATGCCAATGCTTAGTGCTGAGAAGCAAGTAAACATATGCACATTAATATTACTGTTTTAGAAACAAACTTACGACAGGTGGCCTGGAACTCGGGGCATTTACCGACCTATTTGTGGTACCTGTCAAACAATTCAACAATCGATTCTTTATGGAGACTGCACGCCATAACATTAGCTCAGTATACCGTGAAATTCACACGCTTTCAAAACCGCACAGCGCAATTGAAAATAGCCGTGATCTCATGAACGTTATTATTTTTTCAACATTTTTTTTTTTTTAAATTTCTTTTTTTTTCAATAAAATAAAAAGGAGTCGGGGGTGTTTTCAGAGGGTCGGTCGGGTTACAGTAAACTCAGGTAAACTCAGGTATAATTTTATTTGGCCTAATTGGCATAACAATCGATTGAGTAATTAACAAACACGCATGACTGTATCAATAAAAAAATAATAACACCGGCAAACGTGGTAATGATCATTCGAACAACACATTATTAGTTTGTTTTCTTCTCGGTTTTAAGGTCAGCCGATTTAGTATTTTAATCAGTTAAAATTGTTGACAAAATCGAAATGCAATGATTATAAAATGCTCTCATTTCCAAGTAAGTTGCTGCAAAACGTAATTGTATGTACCCTTTTCACGAATTGCGTGGGTTTTTCGTGTTTTTAGCTAATTGTTTTTTTTTAGTGTTTTGTTCTCAAACCAAGAAGTGTGAAATTGCGATGAAAAAAGGTGACCGATGTTCGTGCTTAAAAACTACGTAAATACAATTTCAATATGTATGTTATTACTTGCAATCATCAACAGGTTCTGTACTGAATAAGTGAGAAAAAAAAGTTTACCCTTCCATAAAAGAGATTTTTTTTTTACCCTTTCATAAAATATACACTGATCCAAGAAAAAATATTTTTTTAAAAATGGCCAAGTTAAAAAATGTTTTTTGTTAAAATCAAAGCCATAAACCATTTAAAAACTACCCTAAACACAATTTCAACATGTCTGTTATTACTTGCAATCATCAGCAGGTACTTTGTAAGTGAGAAAAAAAAGTTTACCCTTCCATAAAATATATACATGTTGATCCAAGAGAATTTTTTTTTTTTTAAAAAATGGCGAAGTAATAATATTTTCTTTTGCTAAAATCAAAATCATAACCCACTTAAAAACTACCCTAAACACAATTTCAATATGTATGTTATAACTTGCAATCATCAACAGGTACGGTTTAATTGAGAGAAAAAGGTTTACCCTTCCATAAAATATTAATCCAGGAGAGAAAAAAACAAGTTCAAAATGGCCATGTAATAAAAAAATGTTTTTAGTTGAAATCAAAGTCATAACCCACTTAAAAACTACACCAAACACAAAGTGCATATGTTTTGTATGATAAACAAAGATAGACTCATATATAAAAAGCGTGAAAGGCGTATAAAACAAACAAACAAAAGACTGCACGAACGTCGGCCATCTTTTTTTCATCGCAATTTCATGCTTCCTGGTTTGAGAACAAAACACTAAAAAAAGCAATTAAAAACTTGCTAAAAACACGAACAACCCACGCAGATCCTGAAAAGGATACTTACAATTACGTTTTGCATCAACTAACCATGTTGTTTATAATGTCTTCAACCATAAAACGCGATAAATCATGGAGCAAAATCACATTGTACATTCTAAAACATGGCGGCTAAAGTGAACGTTAATGACCAATGAGTTGACGACAAGTGTTTGGAACACTTCTGTCCGAGACCAGTCCCTTTAATTATCAGCCCAGTTTCCGGAATTGCCATACACAACTATTATAAATGCAAATCTACATTTTAACTAATTTTTGAATAGTCCCTTGTGTCCCATAATATGGTCCCTTTTGTTCCCTCATGTGGTCTCTTTTGTCTGGTCCCTTATGACCATGGTCCCTAATGTCCCAGTACCCCTGAAACAATAGATCTAATAGGACAAGTAATTGGTGGCATCATACCTAAACGATGCAGCTAGTCCAATTGACTGGGGGAATGCTGTAGCTTTTCCAGCAACAGCAACCCCTCTTAAACATTCCTCGTCCCACTGGTACGGACCAATACCCAACCTAGGTATGGCTGGTGCTGGGCCACCTTTCTCGCCAGATCCACCTTTAGCCATTTGTAACATTATTTCTTCCAGGTATAATCTATTCACTAAATCATCTACACGATCATCCCAAGGAAGTGAAGTGTCCCAGAAGGGAAAACTTGACAATTTTGCAAATGCGCCTCCAACAAACGACACCAGCAGGATAAATAACATCATGAATTATGTGACAATACTTTTAAACTAATTTTAAGTGTTTTTATCTCTCTCTTGTATTGACTGTTTTTGTTTTGGAGTCCAATATTATCTTGAAAATCTGACGTAAATTGTCAAAATATCCAGTTTTGTCCGGGTGTTTACACGGTTTTGGAGACTCATTTGCGCTATTATAACCTTGACATTTTGGGTCATTCGCAACATCTCGCACACTGCTTCGGGATCCCGAAGAATGACGGGATTGGCCGAACGTTCACGATTGATTTTGGGTATGACTAGATATAGAAAAGGGCCATTTTCACAGAAAAGGACATAAAAGGGTTGGGCGACACAGAAAAGGGCCGATTAAATGCACAATTTTAACTTGTGTTGATTAAAAGTTATTTAAAACGTTTAATAGTGATAATAAAAACGATTGACAGTGAAAAAAAGTTATTTATTTATTTTTTTGGT
>JAWPHD010023372.1:0-22286 GCA_037043455.1 Cyrtodaria siliqua | reverse complement strand
GTCACATATCTATACGTGTAGAAGCATACTTTGCCAATCTGTCACCTACGTATACGTGTAGGAGCATACTTTACCAATGTCTGACCTCTGTATTCGTGTAGGAGCATACTTTACCAATGTATCACCTATGTATAACTTTAGGAGCATAATTTCCCAATGTGCCACCTATGTATACCTTAGGAGCATAATTTCCCAATGTGTCACCTATGTATACTTGTAGGAGCATAGTTTACCAATTTGTCTCCTATGTATACGTGTAGGAGCATACTTTGCCAATGTGTCACCTATGTATACGAGTAAGTGCATACTTTACCAAAGTATCACATATGTATACGTGTAGGAGCATACGTTACCAATGTATCAAATATATTAACGTTTAGGAGCATACTTTAACAATGTGTCACCTATGTATACGTGTAAGAGCATACTTTACAAATGCTTCACCAATGTATACGTGTTGGAGCATACCTTACCAATGTATCACCTATACGTGCAGGAGCATATATTACCAATGTGTCACCTATGTATACGTGTACGAGCATACTTTACCAATGTATCACCTCTGTATACGTTTAGGAGCACACTTTACCAATGTGTCACCTATCTATACGTGTAGAAGCATACTTTGCCAATGTGTCACCTACGTACATATGTGACACATTGGTAAATGCTACTACACGTATACATAGGTGATACATTGCTAAAGTATGCTCCTACACGTATACATAGGTGACACATTGGCAAAATATGCTCCTATACGTATGTATATCTGACACATTGGTAAAGTATGCTACTACACATATACATAGGTGACACATTGGTAAAGTATTGTCCTACACGTATACATAAGTGACATATTGGTAAACTATGCTCCTACACGTATAAATAGTTGACACATTGGTAATGTATGCTTCAACACCTATACATATTTGACACATTGGTTAAGTATGGTCCTACACGTATACATAGGTGATACATTGCTAAAGTATGCTCCTACACGTATACATATGTGACACATTGGTAAATTCTCCTAAACGTATACATAGATGATACATTGGTTAAGTATGCTCCTACTCGTATACATAGGTGAACCATTGGTAAGGTATGTTTCTACACGTATGCATAGGTGATACATTGGAAAAGTATGCTCCTAAAAGTATACATAGGTGACACATTGGTAAAGTATGCTCCTACACGTATACATAGATGACACAGTGGTAAAGTTTGCTGCTACACATATACATAGGTGACACATTGGAAAAGTATGCTCCTTCACGTATAAATAGTTGACAAATTGGAAAAGTATGCTCCTACACGTATACATATGTGACACATTGGTAAAGTATGCTTCTACACGTATATATAGGTCATACATTGGTTAGGTATGCTCCTACTCGTATACATAGGTGATACATGGGTAAAGTATGCTCCTAGACGTACACATAGGTGACACATTGGTAAAGTATGTTGCTATACGTAAACATGGGTGATACATTGGTAAGGTATGCTCCTAACCATATATATAGGTGAGCCATTCGTAAGGTATGCTCCTACACGTATTCATTGGTGACACATTGTTGAAGTATGCTCATAAACGTATACAAAGGTGATACGTTGGTGAAGTATGCTTCTACACGTATAGATAAGTGATACATTGGTAAAGTATGCTCTTACACGTATATATATAGTTGATACATTGGTAAGTATGCTCCTACACAAATGCATAGGTGATACATTGGTAAGTATGCTCCTAAATGAATACATATGTGACACATTGGTAAAGTATGCTCCTGCAAGTATACATAGGTGACACATTGGTAAAGTATGCTCCTACACGTATACATATGTGACACGTTGGTAAATGCTCCTACACGTATAAATAGATGATACATTGGTTAAGTATGCTCCTACTCGTATACATAGGTGAACCATTGGTAAGGTATGTTCCTACACGTATGCATAGGTGATACATTGGTAAAGTATGCTCCTAAAAGTATACATAGGTGACACATTGGCAAAATATGCTCCTATACGTATGTATATATGACACATTGGTAAAGTATGCTACTACACTTATGCATAGGTGATACATTGGTAAAGTATGCTCCTAAACGAATAAATATGTGACACATTGGTAAAGTATGCTCCTACAAGTATACATAGGTGACACATTGGTAAGGTATGCTCCTACTCGTATACATAGGTGATACATTGGTAAGGTATGCTCCTACACGTATGCATAGGTGATACAGTAGTAAAGTATGCTCCTACTCGTATACATAGTTGACACATTGGTAAAGCTGGCTCATACACGTATACGTAGGTGACATTGGTAAGGTATGCTCCTTACCAGCATACATAGGTGATACGTTGGTAAATTATGATCCTACACTAATACATATGTGACACATTGGTATATGCTACTATACGTATACATAGGTGATAGGTTGGTAAAGTATGCTCCTACACGTATACATAGGTGACACATTGGCAAAATATGCTCCTATACGTATGTATATATGACACATTGGTAAAGTATGCTACTACACTTATGCATAGGTGATACATTGGTAAAGTATGCTCCTAAACGAATAGATATGTGACACGTTGGTAAAGTATGCTCCTACATGTATACATAGGTGACACATTGGTAAGGTATGCTCCTACACGTGTGCATAGGTGATACAGTAGTAAAGTATGCTCCTACTCGTATACATAGTTGACACATTGGTAAAGCTGGCTCATACACGTATACATAGGTGACATTGGTAAGGTATGCTCCTTACCAGCATACATAGGTGATACGTTGGTAAATTATGCTCCTACACTTATACATATGTGACACATTGGTATATGCTACTACACGTATACATAGGTGATACGTTGGTAAAGTATGCTCTTAAACGTATACATAGGTGACACATTGGCAAAATATGCTCCTATACGTATGTATATATGACACATTGGTAAAGTATGCTACTACACCTAAACATAGGTGACACATTGGTAAAGTATTCTCCTACACGTATACATAGGTGACATATTGGTAAACTATGCTCCTACACGTATTCATAGTTGACACATTGGTAATGTATGCTTCAACACCTGTACATATGTGACACATTGGTAAAGTATGGTCCTACACGTATACATAGGTGATATATTGGTTAAGTATGCTCCTACTCGTATACATAGGTGAACCATTGGTAAGGTATGTTCCTACACGTATGCATAGGTGATACATTGGTAAAGTATACTCCTAAGAGTATACATAGGTTACACATTGGTAAAGTATGCTCCTACACGTATACATAGATGACACAGTGGTAAAGTATGCTCCTACACATATACATAGGTGACACATTGGAAAAGTATGCTCCTACACGTATACATAGGTGACACATTGGTAAAGTATGCTCCTATACGTATACATAGTTGATACATTAGTAAAGTATGCTTCTACACGTATATATATGTGACCCATTGGTAAAGTATGCTTCTACATTGGTAAAGTATGCTTCTACACGTATATATAGGTGATATATTGGTTAGGTATGCTCCTACTCGTATACATAGGTGATACATGGGTAAAGTATTCTCCTAGACGTACACATAGGTGAAACATTGGTAAAGTATGTGCCTATACGTGAACATGGGTGATACATTGGTAAGGTATGCTCCTAATCGTATATATAGGTGAGCCATTCTTAAGGTATGCTCCTACACGTATACATTGGTGACACATTGCTAAAGTATGCTCATAAACGTATGCAAAGGCGATACGTTGGTAAAGTATGCTTCTACACGTATACATAAGTGATACATTGGTAAAGTATGCTCTTACACGTATATATAGTTGATACATTGGTAATTATGCTCCTACACATATGCATAGGTGATACATTCGTAAAGTATGCTCCTGCAAGTATACATAGGTGACACATTGGTAAGGTATGCTCCTACTCGTATACATAGGTGACACATTTGTAAAGTATGCTTCTACACGTATGCATAGGTGATACATTGGTAAAATATGCTCCTAAACGAATAGATATGTGACACATTGGTAAAGTATGCTCCTACAAGTATACATAGGTGACACATTGGTAAGGTATACTCCTACACGTATACATAGGTGACATTGGTAATGTATGCTCCTACACTTATACATAGGTGATACATTGTTTAAGTATGCTCCTACACGTATACATATGTCATAAACTTGTCAGGTATGCTCCAACACATATACATAAGAGACACATTGGTAAAGTATGCTCCTACACTTATACATAGGTCACACATTGGTAAAGTATGCTCCTACACGTATACATAAGAGACACATTGGTAAAGTATGCTCCTACACGTATACATAGGTCACACATTGGTAAAGTATGCTAGTAATAGTACATAACGTTCAAAACCTCGTATTTGTTTAAATCACTGCATGACACAGAATAAGGCAAATATGTGGTAATACCGTCATATTAAAGCTAGAAATTAATACTTCGATTATACATCGTTTTATTAATAGTATTAGTGTTTTTAATTAAAACGTAAAAAACAACTTACGGCATTGGTTCTTGTATAAAATCACTAACTGAAGTAACAAGGTCACACCAGTTACGCATGCAATAGTACTGGCGAACTTGGAAGCTGCCATCCTTTTCACTTTGTTGTCATCCAGTCTAAACGAGAATTAAATCTACGCTCAAAACAACACATCATAATAATATAAATGTGTCAGTTAAATAATGGATTATGCAGCTTGGTTTATTTGCTTGATATCTAAGCAAAAAACGTGTGTGTGAGTATGACATTGTATAAAAGGTATAGAAGAACGCAACGTTTACTGAAGGATTTGTTTTGAATGTGTGTTTTTTTTCCTTCGTTTTAGCAAAGTTTATAATCTTAAATAAAATCAACGAAATATAGAAAGTTATTCGTTTGACATTTTCCTCAGACAAAAATTAAAACCTACCCGGAGGCCCCGGGTTCAATCCTCCGTGGTGCCACTGAGTTCCGTCGGTGTGTTCTTGGGCAAGAAACTTTCCCTTAGCCCCGTCCGTCGGACGGGGACGTAAACTGGGCGGTCCCGTGTATCGGTCTATCCTCCGAGCACGTTAAATAACCATAGGAATCTATTCGATAATAAGAGTAGGGCAGGTTCACGGATTCCTATGTATCCTTCACCTCTCTCTGGGTCGGCTCTAAATAACCTATACTGTGTTGATGAGCCGTTAACCAACATTCAATTCAATCGTGTTAATAAGTCCTGTTCCAGTATAGTTAAGGGCCGTTACCCATGTCGAAGAAGAAGGCGTACTATTCTGTATTGCTTCTTTAATATGACTAAATGTGTGACTACCTGACTAACTTGTTGCTTTGGAAACGTACATTTGATATCATGCAGGTATATCAAAAGACACCTCAATCTCAAACGAGGCATTTTGGAGGTATGCCTATTCAAAATCGTTTCCACGGAAACGCCAATAACAGTAATATACGAAAAATTTATATATCAAAAAGCACCACAATATCTGAATAGATTAATATATGTCGCAAGTTTCAAAAATATACTATATTGGTAAAGCTCCGGAACAGAAAAAAGTGTTGATGCATTGAGAAGAAATATTCTTCTTGTCGGGGTAACATCAACAATTCAAAAGAAAGAACAAGGGCTTCCAGATAATGTGTAGAAAGCTTTATAAAATTACACTAGTAAACAGTTTTGGCTTGGAATCGAAAGATGGTACTGACGGTCTCGACGGACTGACCTCACTGTTCTCATTTGTCTAATGTAAATCGCCCCGCCAAGTTCGTTTAAAAAGGATAACTTGATTCTTAGCGTTAAGGGACTGAAACGATCTGGAAGAATGGTTGGTGTAGTTTCACATGAAATCCGCATGCAACTATAGAGTAAATTATTGTTTATGAAAATGTTCATTCTGGAAAACGCGACGACTCGGCTGGCGTTCGCAGCTAAATCATACACATTAATTTAAGTAGGTATTGCATTGCTAACAGTTGTACAAATAATAAAAATAAGGCGTACTTCGATCACAAAACACGAATTTATAAGAGCCTGAAAACATCATTTGAATTAATATTAATTATGTAGACAACAAAACTAAAAACGGTCTAGTTTTCCAGACCACATTTTGTGTTTGCTTGTTTTTTTCCTCTTTGTTTGTTTATGTGTTTGTTTCTGTTAGTTTGTTTGCACATACATATGCTATGTTTGTATGATTCTGCATGAAGACTATAAAGCAATAATCCATTCCTATTTGGATTGCCATACATAAAACTTCCAGAAAGCCTCCAGCCCCTTTAATAAAGATATATTGAAAGAAAGATACAGTTCTAATTTAAAAAATATTATCGGAGAATGTGACTAAAATATTAACAAATATTTAGAATTGATCGATTGATGTAATAAGGAATAATTTAGCAAATGACGTGCATGAGCAGGCACCTAACGTTTTACATGGTATTTGATAAACATCAAACTACAGACCGGAACAAAACTGTTCATTACACGTATTGAAATAGTTACATATGCAGGGGCGTAGCTTCCTATAATTTTTTCTGAGAAATCGAAAAAATAAAAATGTAAAAAATGCAATAAAATCGGAGGCCTAGTGGGGTAAGGTGCTAAAGTACTTCGTGTTAATATAAATAACATTAAATTACTTTAAATGTTTTCAGCTTCTTTTTAGTTACAAGATATATAATTTACGGCAAAAAGTAAGGATATTGATGCTCTTATCATGCTTATAGACATATTCACCGGTACAAAATATACGCCAAAACGCACCTCATACAGTCTAGCTGAAAAAAAATCCAGAACAGCATGCCCCTCGACCCCTCTAGAACTCGGCCTACACATCATATTCAGCCAAGCTACGCCCCTGCATATGTACACCCATATGAATGAATTAACTTGTTTAACGTGTCATAAACACATTCCGGAGTATTAAGAGGCGACCCGGAGAGAGGGGAAGCATACATAAGAATCCGGGAACCTAACCTACTTGTAATATCGAACCTTCGTCGGATACCCCCCGTGTGATTCGTTCCGTTACTCTCCACTATCACCGTTGGACATTACGCCTGATTTCGGTCGTAATAGGTATAGAGCGATTGGTTTACCCACGTTTTCATCTTAATTGGGATATCCAATGTGATAGCTCGTTCTGTTCTATTCTATTCTTCTAAAACGACCGAAATCAGGCGTAATGTCCCACGGGTGATATTGGAGAATACCGGAAGGAATCATAACGTGCTCGGAGGATAACTCCAATAAACGGGACCTCCCGGTTTACGACCCCATCTGACGGACTATGCTAAGGAAAAGTGTAGTGCCCAAGAACACGCCGACAAATGTCAGCGGCACCGGTGGGGTTTAAACCTGGGTATTTCGGTTGAAGTCCACCGCGCAATGCACCACGCCAGCTCTCTCATACACACATATATTGACCACAAAATAGAACAAATAAATAATTACTTAATCTTTAATATTGTGGATTTCTTGTTGCATGGTCACTGAAATTCCTTTCGTTATTGCACAGTTGTTAATCGTTTAATTGAAAATAACACCTGTCAGAATAAATGGTGTACTCTACCAGTTATTGGAAGTTAGAGTATGGCAGACAGCTGAAATGGACATGCTACAAAACAAATAGAGTATGGACTCGTCTCGATGGATGTAGCCCATCTGTATGTGTAAATCAATCAAGTCGATGAGACCATACTCTGCCTATTACATATGCATATAAAACGTTAATGCATTGTGTGTAATGTAACAATTGTAAAAGGATAAAACTAATTCAAATTTATAAATTGCAACAAGACAATAAACTGTTCAATTACAGAACTTTAAAAATGACAAAATCTAAACATGGTCCTTAAATTATTTGAAGAGTATTATTTAATCCATATATTGCAAGATGTGACCAAGGACAAACTTAATTACACATAATGCGATACAATATAGCGAAATAGGATTCACTCTATACGCAATTCATGGATCGTACCACTCCTAGGGAATCTGTACGCAGCAGAATAATGTAGTGCATTAGAATCAGATCGCTATCATACAAGCGTATGTTCGTATCATATAAGTACTACAGCTATTGATTGCAACGCTAACTTTTAGTACGGTGATCCCATCGACTTCGTAGCGTACTACAGTAACACAATTGCAGATAGCTTCTCAGTGCTTTAATGTTTCAAGACTTTCACATCACCCATACAAATTTGATACTTTGATAAGTTGATACATTATTTCTACAAATTATGAAAATGAAATGGAATAAGTAGATACAAATAACACAATTTACGAAACTGAAAAGATAAAAGATAAGAATGATTATCAGGTATTATTTTAATAATTCCAAGTTTTATGATAAGCCACTTATAAAATGAACATCGTCAAAGTTTGTTTTTTTAAGGGACAGACCATTTTATTTTCTGGGGGTCGGGGGGTGGGGTCAGATGTTTCTTCCCGTCAACTTAAATGCCGGAATATACGTGTTAAGCTTTACTAAGAAGAGTTGTTGTAGATCTACTCAACGTCTGCGTCGACATGGGTTTCGAGTAGATCTACATTTATCAGACACTGAAGTCCGAGTTAATAATTTGTTCATCTAATTGGACTCACAGTCGGATTTTTTTCTTTATTCTTTAGGAAAACTCAAAGACCCTCCCTACTACCCTCAACCACCACCAGAAGATAAAATGGTCGATACCTAAATAGCATTATCAAACCTTTCGTACTTTGCACTAACCTGTTGTCGCAATGTACAGATTCACCAGGAGTGAATACGTGTGTAACTAATTTATTAAACTCAAAACGTTCGCCATATCATAGTTTCAATATATATATACTGTTGGTCAATGAAAACCCACCAGTAGGTTTTATGGGTGTTACATTTGTTTGCTTAAAGCTACAGAGTCCCTATATCAATTGATTTCTTCTTTGTAGGCGTGTCTTTATTTGTAACTTCATGTTCAACAGCTCATGTCGAAATCGGGTATTTAACCGAGCAAATATAGCGCATGAAATCATTTACTGTATATACATCGACCAGTGCACACAGGAAACAGTAATTTTTACCGAAAAAAAAAAGTTAGCTTTTTTCGATGCTCGAACACACTACCTTCTGATTTCAATGCCTGTGCTCTATCCACTGAACTACAACGCTACTTGAGAAAATAGTATACTAACTACCATATAGTATGAGGCAAAATAACAACATGTTTGAACGCAACTAAAGATGGATCAATAAATATGCAGTCCATATTGTCGCACGTGTAAATTAACATTGCCTGGTGTAATACTGTATCTTATCAATATGAAATTAATACTTCGTCTCAAATCAACCATATATCGACTTGTTATTTTGTTATCTTGATGAGTTTGTGTCGCTCTTGTTATTACGTAATGCCTATTTAGTGTTAAAAATGCTACAAAATACCAATAAATAACAGTGGTCTAGAGGTTCAGCGTACATCTTTCAAATCTTACAAGTGCAAGGCTGTGGTTCAAATCCCGTTCCGGGAAACTATTATTTTATCACATATATTTATCGATGTTACCTGTACGGCGGCTAAATAAAAATGTGAAATGTTACGTATCGATTTCTCCTTATATACCGACTTTTGGGGTGTTCGTCGATTTGAAACTACTTCACACGTGACTCATTCATATTCATGAGTTATTACCAGTTACAATAGGGACAGTACAGCTTTACGTAATTTATATTAATAAGTGCATATTTTGAAATTGTAGGATATTACTGATGCAAAATCCGATTGTCTAAGAATTTCTAAACATTGTGTATAGTAATCAATTAAAGTCACATGGGTAGAAAACATAAGTCACACATTTTAATACCGGGTATGGCCAACCGTTTTGCCGTTCCTAGGTATTCATCCCAATGTCCGTTATTCCATCAAGAAAATGTCACTTGTAACTCTAGCTAGGTGTGGCCCCGTGTTATCTTGTTGGGAGCGTATACGTGGCCGAGGGGTTAACGAGTTTACTTTGTAAACCTTCTCGACTCTAACCGCTTTGGGTTCGAATCCACTGGGAGTTCGACTTGTAAGTGAGGACGTGTCGATTCTTACGGATGGCGGGAAGTGTACAGTACTGGCTCTACCCAGGAAAAGTGGGTGGTCTGCCCCACCACACAAAAAAATCGACCGTCATATAAAACATTCCATTTGTTGAAAATGACGTAAAACACCATGCACATAAATTATCTTGTTGGAATAACGTAACGTCGTTAGTATTTCCTAGGATCGGTAAAACGGTTAGCTATAACCCGTATTAAAATATGTTACTTTTGTTTTTACTCGAGTGACTTCAATTGAACAGCATACACTTTTTGAGACAATCAGTGTTTGCAACTGTTAATCAATATCCCTCAATTTCAAAATATGCCCTTATATTATAGATTTACGGTAGCATTACATGTTTACACCAATATAATCAACTGGTGCGTTTTCATTGACCGCCAGTTTATTATTTATTTTTCATGTTCTTGTAATGAAATTTCTCAACCGTATTCCAGCATTACTGCACAACAATTTTGATCGATTTATTTTCGGATGAGCTATTTACACGGTATTTGCATATACACCTCGCTGTTTTCATCGATTGAAGTTCGAAATGTTATACTACGTGGCGTTTGAAGTTTTATTAATATATATATAATAATAATAACATATTGTGCTAATGTGTATCCTATGGTATGTCTTTTCTGCTTCAAATAAATGACATATTTTATGAAAGGAAATGATTATTGCGCTCTTATCACTTTAGTGTCTTACCTTTATTTCCACTGATACGTGTTGTTGTTGTTGTTTTTAAATCCTGACATGTTTTAAGAGTTATAAAGACATCCTCTGTTCTACACAATAGCGTTATATGTCCAGCTTAGTTCGAATTTGTACGAAACGCACTTATTCCATCATATTTATATTACTTATTTTACTATCTTAACGTGGTAATGAGCGATGTCGTTTCACGGTCACAGCTGTTCTTGACTGCGTCGGTAATATTTGCTTTTAAAGGGATACGCGGCAATCTTGAAATATGTGTCTGGCATTAAAACCAACAAACGATTTATTAATCCAGAATCAGTTTGACGTTTAATCTGCTTGTATATATATGTAAATAAAAGGGGACACATTTAGATTTTCCTTTTTAGCTTTGTTAGTTCACACATTATATTACTGTGCGATATAGTCAACATTAAATAACAAGCTTTGCACTAGTCAAATAATTATTAAAAGCAATAGTGTGCATTTGCAAGTTCTGTAAATACAAGAGCGCAGTATGAGCACGTTTGTTATGGTCCTAAAAGACAGGTCAATACGGCCTTGACCTTCGACCTACTGAAATATATAATTGGATAAATGCATTTTAACCAAGACCACTATATAACGAGTATTGCAGATCATATAGGGAATGAATAATAGTCCAGAAAACTTCGTATATTATCAGGTCACAGTTACCTTGACCTCTGACTTACTAAATATGGTACTATTTATGTAAAGTTCCAAGATTTTAGATATAATTGTTTACACGTTAAAAGGATTACATATTCCATTGGAGATTCACTCGGATATTTTAATATATTCCGTCATCGAGATCGGTGCATATACGCTCGTAAAGTAGAGTACCAATAATCTAAACGTTGATTTATTACCTTAATTACTGCCACACATAGTCTAGTCCACAAACATATGTGTGGCACAGCGCTATAGTGCTGCGGCATATGAACGGTGTACGTATGTCAGTAGAGAAAACACACACACACACACACACACACAAACAAACGAACGTACGCACGCACTCACCGCACCCCTACCACCCCAATAATACATAAATCAATACTTATTTGTTTCCATATTTTCCATTTCTTATGAAAGCTTTAACCAGATCATATATGTATCGCGTTGGGCATTAATGTCGGTCTGAGATCCCTGTGCTGATCCGTGTCTATAACGTGTTACACGGTGTCAGGTTCTCGATAACTTATCAATATTGAATTATACGTACTAATTGAAACGTCTTATAGAACATTATCACGTAACTTGATTGGTATAAGTGTTATAACGTCATTACATATGTGTAAAAAGCTGCCAGTCAGTAAATAAACATGAATGTGGGCCTGTAAACTGATAGGAATGCAAACAATTGTTTGTATAATTAATGAAAATCTGAGAGTTATCAAGCTGAAATAAGTGTTGGTGTTTTTATCAAAAGCAATAGCTACGCAATGGATGCATCAATAGTGTTCACTGTGAAACTTGGCCACGGTCTTATTGATATTATCCTTAATGATAATTACAAAAATTAACAACACAGACTTGTTAAAGTTCTCCGGCCATGTTTTGTTTCATGAACATGTTTATGTTTATTTAAATCGCAATCAATACACAACAATAAATATTTACAATTCACACATTGCAATATCTGTGATAAGCCAGAATAAGATTTTATTTGATGACGTAGAAAACTTTGAACAGGTAAATTAATCCACAGGTAAATGTATTTATCAATTATCTGGCAATAGTTGTGAAGCTATACAATTCAGATTTACCTCATCTCCCCGTGTTGTCACGCAGTGGTAGAAGTAGTATCTACGTCATGAAAATAATACCTATTTTTTACATACAACTTAGTAGCGGTTTTCAATATATGTTTCTCTCCGAGACTATCAAGAAATGTTTATATGATTTTTAAGAGTTAAATGTGTTAATTGATAATACTACAAAAAGGGTGGCCATTCATCTTTAACGTTTTAGCTTGACAGCCTTCATCAGAATTTATTTTTCTGATATAATCATTCAAATGCAAATTGATAAAAATCAAAAATCATTTTAAGTGTCATCCATAAAAATACTTTTAAAGAGTTGCACTTATTCCATTTAAATACTTGCGATTTCATGAGTTTCACCTACGATTTCATTCTGCTAGGTAACATCCCGGACATATAAAGATCACGGAAATATTGCCGAATTCTACACTGAGTAGACTGATCTACGAAACGTACGTCAAATCCACAGGCGAAATGGTAACCTTTAAACGTTCCAAAATATGTGTTTATACCATTCAAGTTTTTTAGACGAGTTCTCTAGGAATTCAAGTTGTAAAGCAGGCTTATCGCCATCTACATGATTCACAGTCTGTTAACTATAGACAAATACAAAACCCATATAAGGATCAGCTGCATTCGGCTGAATAAATATTTATATAGATTTGCTGTGTGTTTCTTTAAACCATCGACTCAGGTAAATATAGTTCAAAAGTTTATTTAAACATGTAAATATTTCAATTTATATATATATATATATATTAATATATATATATAGGGAGAAACATTTGTGAACTACCAAGGACAGACAACCTTCGGACGAACTACGGCAGGGCGTAGTGAGTTCAAATTCTCTCCCCTTATATATATATATAATTATATATATAAACAATTACTTTAGTTCTCTCACGTCACCGCTATTCGTTTTCTTATTATGACTGTGTAGTATATTACAAAATGTGTTGTCGAGGTCGTAGCAATTTATCTTAATAGCGATATGAGGCCCTCGGGCTAAAACGCTTGGGCCTCATATGGCTATCTCGGGTCAATATCACAAAGAGGCACGCCTACCCCTAGTTAATAACTTCCTATTATTGTTTAGACAATATGACGTAATGTCGAAAACTTATGTTGGCTTATTTGTGCCGTTTCGTCTTTTTGTTTTTTCGTTACGACGGCGCTAATTAGGGTGGCGAAAGGACGACAAGAAAACAATGATACAGAGTATCACCACTCTATACAAATGAAGGAATACGAAACCTTATTTTAGTATAACCAGACACAGTTTTGTTGTGATCCCTGATGAATCGTATGACGTATGAGCAAACGAAATGTGAACAAAGAGAGTTTTGGATAGAAAAGTAGCTTCAATCGTAAGCATTTTACTTTTAACAAATGGAATCTGCTTTAGTTTCTTCCTATGCATTTGATCATTGTTAGTAATTAACTACATGCCCATACATCACACTGTGTTCACCATAGTTTGAAATTTTTCGAAATATATTGTTAAAATCTCTGTCCGATCATCCACAAGGTGAAATGTTGTATCTCAATGTGTGTTTAGGTACTGTAAGTAAGTAAACTACACAATAACTTAATTGCATGTCAGTTAAATGTATTTAAAGTCCTTAGATAAAATCACGATGTGACAGTTTCTTTTTATAAGCGCTGCAGTTTCTTGTAATACTTTTACACATGTGCGACAGATTAATCTTGAAAAAGCTACAGTTTTTTATACAACCATACACGTAGACGTGCATGCGAAAATGCTTATATTTCATTACTATTCGTACACTTTTGGATTTACATACATACAGTTGAAAACGTTATATTATATTAAATAAGAATTTATTCTCATTTCATCTAAAATGCACCAGTACCGCTGCTACTATTTCGACTTTACTGATGATTCGTGTGTAGACACCATCAATCACTCTTGTGTTTTTCATGGAACAACGTCATTGAGTATAAAGAGAAGAGAACTGAAATATTTAACGCGAATTCTATCAGTCGATCTGTACATCTCCAATTAATAACATCTATAGAGTATTCCAGTGGGAAAAGCATTGTGGCATTGCCTTGCACCCGGACTATTATGTTTTAACACGGGTACAATTTATGTAGAGTTTCAAAAGTGTAGGTCTAACAGTTACACTTTACAGTGGTGAATTTCTTTCTCAGGATTCGGTCACTGTCAAATCAATGTGACTAAAAATAGTGTATGTATTATACTCTTGGAGTTATGACTTGGAATACGTATTGGTGACCGTGACCTTGACCTAGTGACACCAAAAGCAAGAAGTTTCCTTATCTGACCAAGGCAATTTACTTATTAAGTGTCATGAAGTCATCAGGCGGAATGCGTATTGCCACACGAGGTCATAAAGACCTTGGCCATTAACCTATTGACACCAAAACAATAAGGTTCCACCTCTCACCAAGGGCTACAAGAGGTGTTCAACTTATAACGTAACACTTTCATTTGGTAACTGCATCACATATTTTGACATTCTCGAAAAAAATATTGATGTTAATGACAAGTCTAATGATTCTTTTGATATAAATCATTATGACATGAACTTGTATGTGCTTCCTAATAGTGCTGCAACCGACGGTATTTATTTAACAAGAGCTGTCGGAGAACAGCGCAGCTCGACTATTCGATTTTTCAGAGAATAATAAATTATATAGCTAGTATATACCACCAGAAAATAAGGCTAAAACAATGTGGGGTGGGGTTGAGGGCGGAACATAGCTATGTGTAAGAACTGATCAAAACTACAGAAAAATATATAAAAGAAAAATCAAGTTTTGAGTGGTGGTGGGGGTGGGGAAAGGTGGGGTGGTTGGTGGTGGTAGTAATGGTGGTTAGGGCAATATATATGTGTAAGAAGCTATGTAATAATTATCCAAAACAACACAAAAACACAAATATATGTAAAAAAAAAATAAAAAAAAATCGAGTTTTGAGTGGGGATGGGGGAGAGGCGGGGGTGGGGAGAGCAACATATATGTGTAAGAAGCTATGTAAGAATTGACCAAAACAACACAAAAATATGGTAAAACAAAAATAAAAATATTTCGAGTGGGGGAAGTGGGGTGGGAGGGTGGAGAGGCAGGGAATGGGGTGGGGTGGGGAGGGGAGGTGGGGCAACATAGCTATGTGTAAGAATTGACCCAAACAACACAGAAATAGGTAAAACAAATAATATTGAGTTTGTGTGTGTGTGTGTATGTGGGGGTGGAGGGGGGTGGGGAGGGGGAGCAACATATTTGTGTAAGAAGCTATGTGTAAGAATTGATCAAAACAACACAGAAATATGTAAAAAAAAAATAAAAAAAATCTAGTTTCGAGTGTGTGGTGGTGGGTGGGTGGGTGGGGAGAGGGTGGCTGGGGAGGGGGCAGGGGCGGGCCAACATGTGTAAGAATTGACAAAAGCAACACAGAAATTTGTAAAAAAAAAAAAGAAGAAAGTTTCAAGTTGGTTGGTGTGGGAGGGGGGTGTGGTTAGAGGCAGTGGGTAGGACCGGTGGTGTGGGAGGGTGGGGGCGAGGGGGCAACATATATGTGTAAGAATTGACAAAAGCAACACAGACATTTGTAAAATAAAATAAAAATAGTTTCAAGTTCGTGGGTGTGTGGCGGGGGGGGGTGTGTTTGGTGTGGGTGGGTGTGTGTGACGTGGGTGTCTGGTAGGGGGCAGGGGCGGGCCAACATGTGTAAGAATTGACAAAAGCAACACAGAAATTTGTAAAAATAAAATAAAAAAAATTCAAGTTGGTGGGTGTGGGGGGGTGGTTAGAGGCGGTGGGTGGGACCGGTGGTATGGGGGTGGGGGAGGGTTGTGGGAGGGGCAACATATATGTGTAAGAATTGACAAAAGCAACACAGAAATTTGTAAAAAATAAAAAAAGTTTCAAGTTTGGGGGTGGTGGGGGGGAGTGGCAGGGTGGGGAATGCGAGTGGGGAGGGGGGAGCAACATATATGTGTAAGAATTGACAAAAACAACACAGAAATATGTAATAAAAAAAAAGCTGTGGAGGGGTGGGGGGAGTGGAGCCTGTGGAGGGGGGGGGAGGAGGGAGCCCATGCCCCAATATGAGTGAAGTATGAATAAGATGCATAATGCTATAAGAAATCCCAAACCAAATTTATAGATATATACATGCTTACATGCAAACCTAGATCTGCCTTTATTGCACATGTTATGGGCCATCACTATTTGGGTTCCATGGGAGCCCAGAAATTGCAGAAGACAAAATGTATTACCCAACCCTTTACAATATACTATAAGGAAACCAATTCCAAAATTTAGTTCAGCTAGGACAAGAATTGTAAGAGATATAGACTTGTAAACACAGCTTACACGCAAAATTTGATGCGAAATGGGACACATTTTATGGGCTATCATAATTTGGGTTCCATGGGAGCCCATAGATTACAGGAACCAAAATTGCTTATGCAGCCCTTAAGATATTGCTATAAGGAAGCCCATGGCAAAATTTGGTTGTGCTAGGATAAGAAATGTAAGAGATATAGACTTGTAAACACAGCTTACACGCAAACCTTGATGTGGGACGCCGACGCCGACGCCAACGCCGATGCCGACGCCGACGCCGACCCCGGGGTGATTACATAAGCTCTCTTATTCTTCGAATAGTCGAGCTAAAAAAGGTAGAGAATCATGTTTTGAAGCAAAATATTTAATTATAAAAATAATACAATTTAAAATAAAATTGCTTGTAAATTGCCTTTTAAGTTTCAAGATTTCAACGAAAATTAACATGAGATTCAGCTTTGAAAATTATCGAATTTATGAAAAATTCTATTACGAAACATCAGCTACAGGCATTGTTAAGATTTCCTCCTCTATAACAAAAACTGTTTCGTTACTTTCTTATAAGAAAAGAAGTAACACATATATAACTTAAGATGTATGGGCTAACACACACACATCTGCAAATAAGGATGACAAATTATGAATTTTGATCGAAGGTATCTGTATATGGTATGTTATTAATACAACACAATTAGCTATTTATTTTATGTCTTTCAAAATGTGAATAAAATGCTTATTTTGGTTAATTTATAAAATCATCGTAAATATACGAGCAAACAGTCGCGTCTTTTATTAATTTCTTAATATTGCGATAAAACTCGAACTTTTAATCCAACATTGATGTTTTTGTCTTAAAATAAAACATACGATCACATTTAAATTGCAACCACAGTTTTAAACAATTATGATATGCATTTAGTGGAATTATTTGGTGTAAGGTAAAACTCTACATCAATAGATACATATCGGTTTAAAACTGGAAAATAGTATGCACCTAAATGAAATGAAATATAAAGCGAACCGCGTGAAATTGGAGATTAGTTTTAAATTTAGACGTTCTAAATCACAGTTTCAAATAACTAAATCATGCATTTTTTATGATAATCCCTTTTGCTTAAAAATAACATCTTAAACAAAAGTGTTACGATATAAGTTGAACACCTCTTGTATATACCTAGAAATGTTCATTAGTGTGGATGCGATGTTGTCAAGGTTATCACTCGGAATCGATACTTATATATATATGGTCATGGAGACCTTGACCTTTGACCATCCAACTCTAAAAACAATAAGGTTCTTCCTTTCCCCAAGGGAGATGTACCTATAAAGTGTTATGAGTGGAAGTGTTATGGTTTCTAAGTTATTCAGCGGAATGTGCATTTCCATATAAGGTCATTGCGACCTTGACCTCTGACCCATTAACCCCAAAACAATAGGGTTCCTCACAACTAGGTCAATGTACCTATGACGTTTCAAGAGTGTAGGTTTTATGGTTTCGAAGTTATTGACCGGAATGTTTATCTCCATATAAGGTCAAGGTGACCATGAACTTTAACCTACTGAACCCAAAAATAAAAGGGTTTCTCCTCTCACTTAGGACAATGTATCTATGAAGCTTCATGGATGTGGATATTATGGTTTCAAATTATCATATTATCGTCCGGAATGCGTAATTGTTTACGAACGGACTGGCGGACGGACGGACGGTCGACCCCACACCGTAATACGTCCCGGTATTCAAACGGGTAATAAAATGAACTGAAGCATTTTTGAACATGCAAGAGATTAATATGTATCAACTTCGATCTAAACACGTATACGATTCAATAAACACTTCATTTCCTACATAATTTAAATGTATTTGTGAACGCATAAACCCCTGAATAATTCCAGTTTTATTTATACAATATAACAACAACAAGCACATATTATATAGATAATGTCATATCTGTGTTGCATTGGTGATGTTGAAAAATACAACACTGACTGGGTATACGTTGAAACCGTCGCGTTTACACAAAAACACTTACGCATCGGTAAAATAATGCATGAACAAACACTAACCTTGTATAATTATAAATAACTCTATAACGTCCTAAAGACACGGCTCGGAGACAATATATTGAAATTAAAGGAATAGATACATCATAAGATACATTTCTAACATTTGAAACATATAAAAATATATTTAAAAAGTACAAATATCGTCAAATATGTATTTGCGCTTAAATAAATTGAGCGTGTTTATGTAAATAGAAGAACCGGTTTATCGTGCAGGAACACAACAATTACACGGGCTTATTGTCATATACCGCACAACGTATAAAACTTACAACCAACATGCGAAATGGATTTGAAACAAGTTTAATTCGGATTTTTTTTTAAAAACAATTTCGTCTGCTTTGAACAATAGGCAAAGATACTGTGTCTAGTTATACTAAAATTCGCATATAAGAGAGATCACAGGCCAGTCAGGACAGTTCGATAAGATAACAGAGAGTGGAGTGTGTAAATGTTACTTCTTTTGTATTTGTAAATGTCAACAATCAAAACACATTGATCATGAAATATTTGAGCAGTAGATAAAGTAGTCATCATGAGCCAAAGTGAACATGTTTTTAATGTTGGCATCCGTGTAGCATAATGTTATAATATGAATACGATAGAATCAGAAAAAGTATTGTGTAATGGATCACTAAACAGAATGTTGTTTCATGATTAGAATGTGAAGAATTTGGAAAATATCAAGGTTAGAATATGAAGAATTGGTAAATTATCAAAGTTATAAACAAAACGACAACTTAAAGGGACACATGGCAATCTTGAGTTGCATATCAAGCATTAAAAGGGTGTGTGTGTGTGTAGTTCTAAGGTTTATAGTCCCTCCACCAACATACTCGATAAGCCTTGCGGTATCTTAAAGAGATGGGTACAATAGAGTCTGGACTTAATCAAACATTAAAATAATCACCTCAGTTTATTAATCCGGTATCATTTTGACTTTAAAAAACGGCTTGCATATAATTAAATAAAAGTTTGAGATTTTAACTGTCTTCGTTATTTGCGCAATATTATATGTATTTATTAATATGTAAAAACAATTTGCTTTGAACTATTCTAATAATTAATATTAATTATTGAACAAATACAAGTTATGTAGGAAAACTAACGGGACCCCGTGAGTTTTTAAAAAATCAAGATTGCCGTGTGTCCTTTAATGATAATATAATAGCAATTGGATTAAAACAGTAGCGTCTGTGAAGGTAATCTCAGTTTTTAGCAATGTAAATTTACTTTAGAAGAAAGGGTTTAATGTTAGATGTTTTTTATTATTGCAATCTGATCAGTAGTTCGTGAAAATAAGTAAAAATGAAGCAGACCTATTCAAACTCTTTAGACGATTCTTCAGTTAAAGTTTTATCAATTCTGTCAGGGCTATATACGATGGAAGAGGTGCTGCTTATTTTAAAATCAGACAGCACCAAAAAGAGATACAAATATAGGTGTACACACAAACAGTTAGTAATATTCAAACACAATTTCCTTTATATTATTTTTATAATTAATATTAATTATTGAACAAATGCGAGCTGTGTAGAAAAACCACAGAAATATCATTTGATATTAGATTTGTGGAAAAACTAAAAAGTCAAAATTGCCGTTTGTCCCTTTAATAAAGATTAACGCCAATCAATAAGCAGTGACGATACCGATTTGAAACCAGCTGTATGCTGAGAACATAGACTGTATCCCTGACATTTACATCTAATTCTTGTAGTAAACACCAGTTACAACCAGTTCTACGCGCATCATAATTTGTAGACTGTATCCCTAAAATTGATACGTAATTCAAGAAGTAGAGGACCCATAAAATACCTGTATACCAATATGACTGCGTCATGGTATTCCTACTGAAATACAGTTGTTTTATGAACAGTAAAATGACGTTGATACACAGTCCAACACCCATAGCAGCTTTCAGTCCGGGATAAATATAGCTTGAGACTGCGGCAATAATCAGCGGGAGCGCAAAAAAATACGATAAACTTCGAGACGCCGTGCGAAATATCGAAAATACGATAGGTCTAGGACTTTAGTTAGGAAGCCGTACGCGAATCTAATTAATAGTCTATTTAGAAAACCGTACCCTCGAAGAATTAAGTTTATTTATGGAAGCCTGAGGCGAGTCTAATTTATGGATTATTCCGGAAGCCACGGGGAGGTGAAAGGCATACAATCTCGATGATTAATTCACGTCGTATAACTGTAACCGTATTGATCGTCTTGGATGAATGCATGAATGTCTTGATCGTCTTGGATGAATGAATGAATGTCTTTATTTATAGAGGGTGATCCAATTAGCCAACGCTAATCTCCCTTGGGGCCCTCTGCAAAGTCATACATATACATGTACAATGTAAAACATAATAGCAAAACAGTGATATTTCCTTTACATTGCTGCGCACACATACATGCAAATACACACTCATTTACAAACATGTACACATTCATTCTTAATATATATATATATACATAATTATATGCATGATTTGAGGTGGTGGTTTGCATAATAAAGTACCTCACAGTACACAAGATGTCAATAATTATCTGCCAAACATAATAATACTTTTACAATAATTACATTATGATTGTGTTTTCATCCATTTAACGCAGATAGATGTAAAGGCTTTTAAAGAAGTACATTCTCTAATATATGAAGGAATGCTATTCCACACAATTGTTGCAGAGTATGACATACTCCCTTTAAATAGTTCTTTGTTTGGTCTTGGAGTCATATAATTTAATTCGTATGCAGATCGTAGATTTCGCTGCGAGATAACAGTGGGATGAAACATCACACATATATGACGGGACTGCATGTATTGATACTCTATACATACATTTTGCCTTTTGGAGAAATATCCTGTTCTCGATACTATGGGAATTAATGATAACCAGTGCTTCATTTAGTGTGGTATATTGGTCGCATAAAAAAGTACGACATGCTCTCCGCTGCAAACGTCTTCACGCCTGCTTTACAAACTAAAACAACTAACATAACACCTGTGGTTTGCCTCAACCACAATTCGACCGTCATATCAAGCCTAAAATGCACTTAACATGACGTAAGACCCCATTAAACCAATCAATCAACCAATGTTGGATTAATATATAAATCCCCTACTCACCGTAATAGTATGCCGAATCCAAATTATGAAACAAAGAGATTCCTTAGTCTCAGCCTATGATTGTCTGAACATTATATTCGTAAGATCCACCTCTTTTCAAAATAAGTAACTTAGTGAACACGTGTTAAAGAGAAAAAAACTTGCTCCAATA
>JAWPHD010023371.1:15000-22292 GCA_037043455.1 Cyrtodaria siliqua | reverse complement strand
CATGTCTACGGCGCATTGACCAATGAAATCCTGAGAATTTTCTTTGCAATATGACAAAGAACGTTAACGAGCGGTGGAGACGGTCCCCGTACCTGTGCAACATGGCCAGGTTATAGAATCGACAACCCCCGGGACACGAGGTGGGCCCGTTATCCGTCCTCACTGGAGGAACATCATCCACAACCTCAGTGGAGGTTAATCATCATTATATCGCGTCATCAACCCTTATAGAAGGCATTTGATGACAATCACCCATTGGATTCGCGCATCATCATATTCATGAGCTCTCGCGCATCACAGTTATCGCGCTAGATCATAATTCGTGTGAACATCAACATTGTTATAACTTTAACAACACAACTGACCTTGGAACGGTCAGTGGCAAAGTAGGCCACTGGGGGTTTAAACCGGTTTTAGGGTGCACCAAACCTCACACTTACCCTACTGTCAGCCCATTAAAACAGGACAGTATAAATAAAGAAATCCCCGCCATGATCTAATCTCTAACCAACAAGGCAACATCAATAGGCAATATAAGTAAAACACAAATATGCTCGTGTAAATATAATATAAAAAACAATAGCCTAGAAAGCCACAATGAAGGTACTCAATGACTTGGCAGAAGCCAGAGCAACAAGAGAACAAACCATTAAGGGCAACAAGAAAGATCATAGACAAACATCAAACGCCACCGTCCCAATGGGCTTTGGGTAGGCGTCATCATAGGGTCCACAGCCTGTCCGGTCATCGTACAATTAAAGATGGAAAGCATAGTGGCGAATTGTAAAAGGGTACACCACAAAGCATGCAGTACGTTGCAAAATGATAGGGTCATAACCTCTTTTGATAAACTTTTTAACAAGTTTAAAAAAGATAGTATGAAAGTGATCATGACCAAAAATCTTACGAAGTTCATAAATTACATCACCATAGCAGTCAGGTTGTGATATTCCTTGCCGCAGAAGAGTCCTTAAATTACTTTTATATTTGGAAACTATGGGCGTGTATTACGGGAACAAAGTCAGGGTTCTACATTAGATATATGTTTGGGATTGTATTACGGGACAATATCCGGGGTCAGGTTTGTACATACCTAATATGTATGGTCTTTAATTAAGAAACAATATCCAGGGTCAGGTTTGTACATAAAGTATATAAATATGGGCCTGTATTAAAGGATAATATCTAGGGTCAGGTGTGTACATTATGTATATGTATGGGCTTGTATTATGTGACAATAGTTAGAGTCAGGTTTGTACATAAGGTATATATATGGGCGTGAATTAAAGGACAATATATAGGTTCAGGTTTGTACATTATGTATATGCATGGGCTTGTACTACGGGACAATAGTCAGGGCCAGCTGTGTACATAAGTAATATGTATGGGCTTAAATCCAGATCAGGTTTGTTCACTAGATTCATGCATAGGGTTGTATTAAGGGAAATAGTCGGGGCCAGGTTTGTACATAATGTGTATGTATGTGCTTGTATAATGGAACAATAGTCAGGGTCAGGTTTGTACATAATACGTATGGGCTTTAATTAAGATACACTATTCAGGTTCAGGTTTGTACATAAATCGTATATACGGGCTTGTATTAAGGGGAAATATCCACGGTCAGGTATTAGGTACACGCATGGGCTTGTATTAAGGGACAATATCCAGGGTCAAGTTTCTACATTTGCTTGTCTGTCTGTCTGTCTGTCTGTCTGTCTGTCTGTCTGTCTGTCTGTCTTGTCTTGTCTGTCTGTCTGTCTGTCTGTCTGTCTGTCTGGCCTGTCTGTCTGTCTGTCTGTCTGGCCTGTCTGGCCTGTCTGGGTCTCTGTCTGGCCTGTCTGGCTCTCTGTCTGGCCCTCTGTCTGTCTGTCTGTCTGTCTGGCCTGTCTGGCCTGTCTGGCCTGTCTGGCCTGTCTGGCCTGTCTGGGTCTCTGTCTGGCCTGTCTGGCCTGTCTGGCCTGTCTGGGTTTCTGTCTGGGTCTCTGTCTAGCCTGTCTGTCTGTCTGTCTGTCTGTCTGTCTGTCTGTCTGTCTGTCTGTCTGTCTGTCTGTCTGTCTGTCTGTCTGTCTGTCTGTCTGTCTGTCTGTCTGTCTGTCTGTCTGTCTGTCTGTCTGTCTGTCTGTCTGTCTGTCTGTCTGTCTGTCCTGTCTGGGTCTCTGTCTGGCCTGTCTGGCTCTCTGTCTGGCTCTCTGTCTGGCACTCTGTAGGGCCTGTATGTCTGTCTGACTGACTGTCTGTCTGTCTGTCTAGCCTGTCTGGCTCTCTGTCTGTATGTCTGTCTGTATGTCTGTCTGTCTGTCCTGTCTGGGTCTCTGTCTGGCCTGTCTTGCTCTCTGTCTGGCCCTCTGTCGGGCCCTATGTCTGGCCCTCTGTCTGTCTGTCTGTCTGTCTGGCTGGCTGGCTGGCTGGCTCTCTGTCTGGCCTGTCTGTCTGTCTGTCTGTCTGGCCCTCTGTCTGGCCCTCTGTCTGGCCCTCTGTCTGTCTGTCTGTCTGTCTGTCTGGCCTGTCTGGGTCTCTGTCTGGCCTGTCTGGCTCTCTATCTGGCCCTTTGTCTGGCCCTCTGTCTGTCTGTCTGTATGTCTGTCTGGCTGTCTGGCCTGTCTGGCTCTCTGTCTGGCTCTCTGTCTGGCCTGTCTGGGTCTCTGTCTGGCTCTCTGTCTAGCCTGTCTGTCTGTCTGTCTGTCTGTCTGTCTGTCTGTCTGTCTGTCTGTCTGTCTGTCTGTCTGTCTGGCTGGCTGGCTGGCCTGTCTGGGTCTCTGTCTGGCTCTCTGCCTGGCCTGTCTGGGTCTCTGTCTGGGTCTCTGTCTAGCCTGTCTAAACTGATTCATGTATGGGCGTGTATTACGGGAACAAAGTCAGGGTTCTACATTAGATATATGTTTGGGATTGTATTACGGGACAATATCCGGGGTCAGGTTTGTACATACCTAATATGTATGGTCTTTAATTAAGAAACAATATCCAGGGTCAGGTTTGTACATAAAGTATATAAATATGGGCCTGTATTAAAGGATAATATCTAGGGTCAGGTGTGTACATTATGTATATGTATGGACTTGTATTATGTGACAATAGTTAGGGTCAGGTTTGTACATAAGGTATATATATGGGCGTGAATTAAAGGACAATATATAGGTTCAGGTTTGTACATTATGTATATGCATGGGCTTGTACTACGGGACAATAGTCAGGGCCAGCTGTGTACATAAGTAATATGTATGGGCTTAAATCCAGATCAGGTTTGTACATTAGATTCATGCATAGGGTTGTATTAAGGGAAATAGTCGGGGCCAGGTTTGTACATAATGTGTATGTATGTGCTTGTATAATGGAACAATCTTAATTAAAGCCCATACGTATTATGTCTAGCCTGTCTGTCTGGCCCTCTGTCTGGCCCTCTGTCTGGCCCTCTGTCTGGCCCACTGTCTGTCTGTCTGGCTCTCTGTCTGTCTGTCTGTCTGTCTGTCTGTCTGTCTGTCTGTCTGTCTGTCTGTCTGTCTGTCTGTCTGTCTGTCTGGCCTGTCTGTCTGTCTGTCTGTCTGTCTGTCTGTCTGTCTGTCTGTCTGTCTGTCTGTCTGGCCTGTCTGGGTCTCTGTCTGGCCTGTCTTGCTCTCTGTCTGGCCCTCTGTCTGGCCCTCTGTCTGTCTGTCTGTCTGTCTGTCTGTCTGTCTGTCTGTCTGTCTGTCTGTCTGTCTGTCTGTCTGTCTGTCTGTCTGTCTGTCTGTCTGTCTGTCTGTCTGTCTGTCTGTCTGTCTGTCTGGCCCTATGTCTGTCTGGCCCTATGTCTGTCTGTCTCTCTGGCTCTCTCTCTGTCTTTCTGACTGACTGTCTGTCTGTCTGTCTGTCTAGCCTGTCTGTTTGTCTGTCTGTCTGTCTGGCCTGTCTGGGTCTCTGTCTGGCCTGTCTGTCTGTCTGTATGTCTGTCTGGCCTGTCTGGGTCTCTGTCTTGCCTGTCTTGCTCTCTGTCTGGCTTTTCTGGCTCTCTGTCTGTCTGTCTGTCTGTCTGTCTGTCTGTCTGTCTGGCCTGTCTGGGTCTCTGTCTGGCCTGTCTTGCTCTCTGTCTGGCCCTCTGTCTGGCCCTCTGTCTGGCCCTCTGTCTGTCTGTCTGTCTGTCTGTCTGTCTGTCTGTCTGTCTGTCTGTCTGTCTGTCTGTCTGTCTGTCTGTCTGGCCCTATGTCTGTCTGTCTGTCTGGCTCTCTCTCTGTCTTTCTGACTGACTGTCTGTCTGTCTGTCTGTCTAGCCTGTCTGTTTGTCTGTCTGTCTGTCTGGCCTGTCTGGGTCTCTGTCTGGCCTGTCTGTCTGTCTGTATGTCTGTCTGGCCTGTCTGGGTCTCTGTCTTGCCTGTCTTGCTCTCTGTCTGGCTTTTCTGGCTCTCTGTCTGGCCCTCTGTCTGTCTGTCTGTCTGTCTGTCTGTCTGTCTGTCTGTCTGTCTGTCTGTCTGTCTGTCTGTCTGTCTGTCTGTCTGTCTGTCTGTCTGTCTGTCTGTCTAGTTGTCTGGCTCTCTGTCTGTCTGTCTGTCTGTCTGTCTGTCTGTCTGTCTGTCTGTCTGTCTGTCTGTCTGTCTGTCTGGGTCTCTGTCTGGCCTGTCTGTATGACTGTCTGGCCTGTCTGGCCTGTCTGGCCTGTCTGTCTGTCTGTCTGTCTGTCTGTCTGTCTGTCTGTCTGTCTGTCTGTCTGTCTGTCTGTCTGTCTGTCTGTCTGTCTGTCTTTCTGTCTGTCTCTCTGTCTGTCTGTCCGTCTGGCTGGCTGGCTGGCTGGCTGGCTGGCTGGCTGGCTGGCTGGCTGGCTGGCTGGCTGGCTGGCTGGCTGGCTGGCCTGTCTGTCTGTCTGACTGTCTGTCTGGCCTGTCTGGGTCTCTGTCTGGCCTGTCTTGCTCTCTGTCTGGCCCTCTGTCTGGCCCTCTGTCTGGCCCTCTGTCTGGCCCTCTGTCTGTCTGTCTGTCTTTCTGGCCTGGCTGGCTCTCTGTCTGGCCTGTCTGTCTGTCTGTCTGGCCCTATGTCTGTATGTCTGTCTGGCTCTCTCTCTGTCTTTCTGACTGACTGTCTGTCTGTCTGTCTGTCTAGCCTGTCTGTTTGTCTGTCTGTCTGTCTGGCCTGTCTGGGTCTCTGTCTGGCCTGTCTGTCTGTCTGTATGTCTGTCTGGCCTGTCTGGGTCTCTGTCTTGCCTGTCTTGCTCTCTGTCTGGCTTGTCTGGCTCTCTGTCTGGCCCTCTGTCTGTCTGTCTGTCTGTCTGTCTGTCTGTCTGTCTAATTGTCTGGCTCTCTGTCTGTCTGTCTGTCTGTCTGTCCGTCTGTCTGTCTGTCTGTCTGTCTGTCTGTCCTGTCTGTCTGTCTGTCTGTCTGTCTGTCTGGGTCTCTGTCTGGCCTGTCTTGCTCTCTGTCTGGCCCACTGTCTGGCCCTCTGTCTGGCCCTATGTATGTCTGTCAGTCTGTCTGTCTGGCTGTCTGGCTCTCTGTCTGTCTGTCTGGTCTGTCTGGCCTGTCTGTCTGTCTGTCTGGCCTGTCTGGGTCTCTGTCTGGCCTGTCTTGCTCTCTGTCTGGCCCTCTGCCTATCTGTCTGTCTGTATGTCTGTCTGGCCTGTCTGTCTGTCTGGCTGGCCCTCTGCCTATCTGTCTGTCTGTATGTCTGTCTGGCCTGTCTGTCTGTCTGGCTGGCTGTCTGGCCTGTCTTGCTCTCTGTCTGGCCTGTCTGGCTCTCTGTCTGGCTCTCTGTCTGGCTCTCTGTCTGGCACTGTGTCTGGCCTGTCTGTCTGTCTGTCTGTCTGTCTGTCTGTCTGTCTGGCCTGTCTGTCTCTCTGTCTGTCTGGCCTGTCTGGGTCTCTGTCTGGCCTGTCTTGCTCTCTGTCTGGCCCTCTGTCTGGCTGTCTGTCTGTCTGTATGTCTGTCTGGCCTGTCTGGGTCTCTGTCTTGCCTGTCTTGCCTGTCTTGCCTGTCTTGCTCTCTGTCTGGCTTGTCTGGCTCTCTGTCTGGCCCTCTGTCTGGCCCTCTGTCTGGCCATCTGTCTGTCTGTCTGTCTGTCTGTCTGTCTGTCAGTCTGTCTGTCTGTCTGTCTGTCTGTCTGTCTGTCTGTCTGTCTGTCTGTCTGTCTGTCTGTCTGTCTGTCTGTCTGTATGTCTGTCTGTATGTCTGTCTATCTGTCTGTCTGTCTGTCTGTCTGTCTGTCTGTCTGTCTGTCTGTCTGTCTGTCTAGCCTGTCTGGCTCTCTGTATGTATGTCTGTCTGTCTGTCTGTCTGTCTGTCTGTCTAGCCTGTCTGTCTGTCTGTCTGTCTGTCTGTCTGTCTGTCTGTCTGTCTGTCTGTCTGTCTGTCTGTCTGGGCTGTCTGGGTCTCTGTCTGGCCTGTCTGGCTCTCTGTCTGGTCCTCTGTATGGCCCTCTGTCTGGCCGTCTGTCTGTCTGTCTGTCTGTCTGTCTGGCCTGTCTGGGTCTCTGTCTGGCCTGTCTTGCCCTCTATCTGTCCCTATGTCTGTCTGTCTGTATGTCTGTCTGTCTGTATCTCTGTCTGTCTGTCTGTCTGTCTGTCTGTCTGGCTCTCTGTCTGGCCTGTCTGGGTCTCTTTCTAGCCTGTCTGTCTGTCTGTCTGTATGTCTGTCTGTCTGTCTGTCTGTCTGTCTGTCTGTCTGTCTGTCTGTCTGTCTGTCTGTCTGTCTGTCTGTCTGTCTGTCTGTCTGTCTGTCTGTCTGTCTGTCTGTCTGTCTGTCTGTCTGTCTGGCATGTCTGGCTCTCTGTCTGGCTCTCTGTCTGGTTCTCTGTCTGGCTCTCTGTCTAGCCTGTATGTCTGTCTGACTGACTGTCTGTCTGTCTGTCTGTCTAGCCTGTCTGGCTCTCTGTCTGTCTGTCTGTCTTTCTGTCTGTCTGGCCTGTCTGTCTGTCTTTCTGTCTGTCTGGCCTGTCTGGGTCTCTGTCTGGCCTGTCTTGCTCTCTGTCTGTCCCTCTGTCTGGTCTGGCCCTCGGTCTGGCCCTTTGTCTGTCTGTCTGTCTGTCTGTCTGTCTGTCTGTCTGTCTGTCTGTCTGTCTGTCTGTCTGTCTGTCTGTCTGGCCTGTCTGGCTCTCTGTCTGACCTGTCTGGCTCTCTGTCTGGCCTGTATGTCTGTCTGTCTGGCCCTCTGTCTGGCCCTCTGTCTGGCCCTCTGTCTGTCTGTCTGTATGTCTGTCTGTCTGTCTGTCTGTCTGTCTGGCCTGTCTGGGTCTCTGTCTGGCCTGTCTTGCTCTCTGTCTGTCCCTCTGTCTGGTCTGGCCCTATGTCTGGCTCTCTGTCTGGCTCTCTGTCTGGGTCTGGCTCTCTGTCTGGCTCT
>JAWPHD010023371.1:5000-12500 GCA_037043455.1 Cyrtodaria siliqua | reverse complement strand
CTGGCATGTCTGTCTGTCTGACTGTCTGTCTGTCTGTCTAGCCTCTCTGGCTCTCTGTCTGTCTGTCTGTCTGTCTGTCTGTCTGTCTGTCTGTCTGTCTTTCCTGTCTGTCTGTCTGTCTGTATGTCTGTCTGGCCTGTCTGGGTCTCTGTCTGGCCTGTCTGGCTCTCTGTATGGCCGTCTGTCTGGCCCTCTGTCTGGCTCTCTATCTGGCCCTCTGCCTGGCCCTCTGTCTGGCCCTCTGTCTGTCTGTCTGTCTGGCTCTCTGTCTGTCTGTCTGACTGACTATCTGTCTGTCTGTCTGTCTAGCCTGTCTGTCTTGCTCTCTGTCTGGCTTGTCTGGCCCTCTGTCTGGCCCTCTGTCTGTCTGTCTGTCTGTCTGTCTGTCTGTCTGTCTAGCTGTCTGGCTCTCTGTCTGTCTGTCTGTCTATCTGGCTGGCCTATCTGTCTGTCTGTCTGTCTTGCTCTCTGTCTGGCCTGTCTGTCTGTCTGTCTGACTGTCTGTCTGTCTGTCTGTCTGTCTGTCTAGCCTGTCTGGCTCTCTGTCTGTCTGTCTGTCTGTCTGTCTGTCTGTCTGTCTGTCTGTCTGTCTGGGTCTTTGTCTGGCTCTCTGTCGGGCTCTCTGTCTGGGTCTCTGTCTGGGTCTCTGTCTAGCCTGTCTGTCTCTCTGTCTTTCTGTCTGTCTGTCTGTCTGTCTGTCTGTCTGTCTGTCTGTCTGTCTGGGTCTTTGTCTGGCTCTCTGTCTGGCTCTCTGTCTGGGTCTCTGTCTGGGTCTCTGTCTAGCCTGTCTGTCTCTCTGTCTTTCTGTCTGTCTGTCTGTCTGTCTGGCATGTCTGTCTGTCTGTCTGTCTGTCTGTCTGTCTGTCTGTCTGTCTGTCTGTCTGTCTGTCTGTCTGTCTGTCTGTCTGTCTGTCTGTCTGTCTGTCTGTCTGTCTGTCTGTCTGTCTGGGATGTCTGGGTCTCTGTCTGGCCTGTCTGGCTCTCTGTCTGGTCCTCTGTCTGGCCCTCTGTCTGGCCCTCTGTCTGTCTGTCTGTCTGTCTGTCTGTCTGGCCTGTCTGGGTCTCTGTCTGGCCGCTCTGGCTCTCTGTCTGGCCCTCTGTCTGACTGACTGCCTGTCTGTTTGTCTGTCTGGCCTGTCTGGGTCTCTGTCTGTCTGTCTGTCAGTCTGTCTGTCTGTCTGTCTGTCTGTCTGTCTGTCTGTCTGTCTGTCTGTCTGTCTGTCTGTCTGTCTGTCTGTCTATCTGTCTGGCCTGTCTGGGCCTTTGTCTGGCTCTCTGTCTGGCTCTCTGTCTGGGTCTCTGTCTAGCCTGTCTGGCTCTCTGTCTGTCTGTCTGTCTGTCTGACCAAAGGGTCTGGCTCTCTGTCTGGCACTCTGTCTGGCCTGTCTGTCTGTCTGTCTGTCTAGCCTGTTTGTCTGTCTGTCTGTCTGGCCTGTCTGGGTCTCTGTCTGTCTGTCTGTCTGTCTGTCTGTCTGTCTGTCTGTCTGTCTGTCTGTCTAGCTGTCTGGCTCTCTGTCTGTCTGTCTGTCTGTCTGGCCTGTCTGGGTCTCTGTCTGGCCGCTCTGGCTCTCTGTCTGGCCCTCTGTCTGACTGACTGCCTGTCTGTATGTCTGTCTGGCCTGTCTGGGTCTCTGTCTGTCTGTCTGTCAGTCTGTCTGTCTGTCTGTCTGTCTGTCTGTCTGTCTGTCTGTCTGTCTGTCTGTCTGTCTGTCTGTCTGTCTGTCTGTCTGTCTATCTGTCTGGCCTGTCTGGGCCTTTGTCTGGCTCTCTGTCTGGCTCTCTGTCTGGGTCTCTGTCTAGCCTGTCTGGCTCTCTGTCTGTCTGTCTGTCTGTCTGACCAAAGGGTCTGGCTCTCTGTCTGGCACTCTGTCTGGCCTGTCTGTCTGTCTGTCTGTCTAGCCTGTTTGTCTGTCTGTCTGTCTGGCCTGTCTGGGTCTCTGTCTGTCTGTCTGTCTGTCTGTCTGTCTGTCTGTCTGTCTGTCTGTCTGTCTGTCTGTCTAGCTGTCTGGCTCTCTGTCTGTCTGTCTGTCTATCTGGCCTGTCTGTCTGTCTGTCTGTCTGGGTCTCTGTCTGGCCTGTCTTGCTCTCTGTCAGGCCTGTCTGTCTGTCTGTCTGACTGTCTGTCTGTCTGTCTGTCTAGCCTGTCTGGCTCTCTGTCTGTCTGTCTGTCTGTCTGTCTGTCTGTCTGGCCTGTCTGGGTCTCTGTCTGGCCTGTCTGGCTCTCTGTCTAGCTCTCTGTCTGGCACTGTGTCTGGCATGTCTGTCTGTCTGACTGTCTGTCTGTCTGTCTAGCCTCTCTGGCTCTCTGTCTGTCTGTCTGTCTGTCTGTCTGTCTGTCTGTCTGTCTTTCCTGTCTGTCTGTCTGTCTGTATGTCTGTCTGGCCTGTCTGGGTCTCTGTCTGGCCTGTCTGGCTCTCTGTATGGCCGTCTGTCTGGCCCTCTGTCTGGCTCTCTATCTGGCCCTCTGCCTGGCCCTCTGTCTGGCCCTCTGTCTGTCTGTCTGTCTGGCTCTCTGTCTGTCTGTCTGACTGACTATCTGTCTGTCTGTCTGTCTAGCCTGTCTGTCTTGCTCTCTGTCTGGCTTGTCTGCCTCTCTGTCTGGCCCTCAGTCTGTCTGTCTGTCTGTCTGTCTGTCTAGCTGTCTGGCTCTCTGTCTGTCTGTCTGTCTGGCTGGCCTATCTGTCTGTCTGTCTGTCTTGCTCTCTGTCTGGCCTGTCTGTCTGTCTGTCTGACTGTCTGTCTGTCTGTCTGTCTGTCTGTCTAGCCTGTCTGGCTCTCTGTCTGTCTGTCTGTCTGTCTGTCTGTCTGTCTGTCTGGGTCTTTGTCTGGCTCTCTGTCGGGCTCTCTGTCTGGGTCTCTGTCTGGGTCTCTGTCTAGCCTGTCTGTCTCTCTGTCTTTCTGTCTGTCTGTCTGTCTGTCTGGCATGTCTGTCTGTCTGTCTGTCTGTCTGTCTGTCTGTCTGTCTGTCTGTCTGTCTGTCTGTCTGTCTGTCTGTCTGTATGTCTGTCTGGGCTGTCTGGGTCTCTGTCTGGCCTGTCTGGCTCTCTGTCTGGTCCTCTGTCTGGCCCTCTGTCTGGCCCTCTGTCTGTCTGTCTGTCTGTCTAGCCTGTCTTGGTCTCTGTCTGGCCGCTCTGGCTCTCTGTCTGGCCCTCTGTCTGACTGACTGTCTGTCTGTATGTCTGACTGTCTGTCTGTATGTCTGTCTGGCCTGTCTGGGTCTCTGTCTGTCTGTCAGTCTGTCTGTCTGTCTGTCTGTCTGTCTGGGCCTTTGTCTGGCTCTCTGTCTGGCTCTCTGTCTGGGTCTATGTCTAGCCTGTCTGGCTCTCTGTCTGTCTGTCTGTCTGTCTGACAAGAGGGTCTGGCTCTCTGTCTGGCACTCTGTCTGGCCTGTCTGTCTGTCTGACTGTCTGTCTGTCTGTCTGTCTAGCCTGTCTGGCTCTCTGTCTGTCTGTCTAGCCTGTCTGTCTGTCTGTCTGTCTGCCTCTCTGTCTGGCACTCTGTCTGGCCTGTCTGTCTGTCTGACTGTCTGTCTGTCTGTCTGTCTAGCCTGTCTGGCTCTCTGTCTGTCTGTCTAGCCTGTCTGTCTGTCTGTCTAGCCTGTCTGGCTCTCTGTCTGTCTGTCTAGCCTGTCTGTCTGTCTGTCTGTCTGCCTCTCTGTCTGGCACTCTGTCTGGCCTGTCTGTCTGTCTGACTGTCTGTCTGTCTGTCTGTCTAGCCTGTCTGGCTCTCTGTCTGTCTGTCTGTCTGTCTGGGCCTTTGTCTGGCTCTCTGTCTGGCTCTCTGTCTGGGTCTATGTCTAGCCTGTCTGGCTCTCTGTCTGTCTGTCTGTCTGTCTGACAAGAGGGTCTGGCTCTCTGTCTGGCACTCTGTCTGGCCTGTCTGTCTGTCTGACTGTCTGTCTGTCTGTCTGTCTAGCCTGTCTGGCTCTCTGTCTGTCTGTCTAGCCTGTCTGTCTGTCTGTCTGTCTGTCTGTCTGTCTGTCTGTCTGTATGTCTGTCTGTCTGTCTGTCTGTCTGTCTGTCTGTCTGTCTGTCTGTCTGGGCTGTCTGGGTCTCTGTCTGGGCTGTCTGGCTCTCTGTCTGGTCCTCTGTCTGGCCCTCTGTCTGGCCCTCTGTCTGTCTGTCTGTCTGTCTGTCTGTCTGGCCTGTCTGGGTCTCTGTCTGGCCTGTCTGGGTCTCTGTCTGGCCTGTCTGGCTCTCTATCTGGCCCTCTGTCTGGCCCTCTGTCTGTCTGTCTGTCTGGCTCTCTGTCTGTCTGTCTGACTGAATATCTGTCTGTCTGTCTGTCTGTCTAGCCTGTCTGTCTTTCTGTCTGTCTGTCTGGCCTGTCTGGGTCTCTGTCTGGCCTGTCTGTCTGTCTGTATGTCTGTCTGGCCTGTCTGGCTCTCTGTCTGGCCCTCTGTCTGTCTGTCTGTCTGTCTGTCTGTCTGTCTGTCTGTCTGTCTATCTGTCTGTCTGTCTGTCTGTCTGTCTGTCTGTCTGTCTGTCTGTCTGTCTGTCTGGCCTGTCTGGCCTGTCTGGGTCTCTGTCTGGCCTGTCTTGCCCTCTGTCTGTCCCTCTGTCTGTCCCTCTGTCTGTCCCTCTGTCTGTTTGTCTGTCTGTCTGTCTGTCTGTCTGTCTGTCTGTCTGTCTGTCTGTCTGTCTGTCTGGCCTGTGTGGGTCTCTGTCTGGCCTGTCTGGCTCTCTGTCTAGCTCTCTGTCTGGCACTGTGTCTGGCCTGTCTGCCTGTCTGGCTCTCTGTCTGTCTGTCTGTCTGTCTGTCTGTCTGTCTGTCTGTCTGCCTAGCCTGTATGTCTGTCTGTCTGTCTGTCTGTCTGTCTGTCTGTCTGTCTGTCTGTCTGTCTGTCTGTCTGTCTGTCTGTCTGGGCTGTCTGGGTCTCTGTCTGGCCTGTCTGTCTGTCTGTCTGTATGTCTGTCTGGCCTGTCTGGCTCTCTGTCTGGCCCTCTGTCTGTCTGTCTGTCTGTCTGTCTGTCTGTCTGTCTGTCTGTCTGTCTGTCTGTCTATCTGTCTGTCTGTCTGTCTGTCTGTCTGTCTGTCTGTCTTTCTGTCTGGCCTGTCTGGGTCTCTGTCTGGCCTGTCTTGCCCTCTGTCTGTCCCTCTGTCTGTCCCTCTGTCTGTCTGTCTGTCTGTCTGTCTGTCTGTCTGTCTGTCTGTCTGTCTGTCTGTCTGTCTGTCTGTCTGGCCTGTGTGGGTCTCTGTCTGGCCTGTCTGGCTCTCTGTCTAGCTCTCTGTCTGGCACTGTGTCTGGCCTGTCTGCCTGTCTGGCTCTCTGTATGTCTGTCTGTCTGTCTGTCTGTCTGTCTGTCTGTCTGTCTGTCTAGCCTGTCTGTCTGTCTGTCTGTCTGTCTGTCTGTCTGTCTGTCTGTCTGTCTGTCTGTCTGGGCTGTCTGGGTCTCTGTCTGGCCTGTCTGGCTCTCTGTCTGGTCCTCTGTATGGCCCTCTGTCTGGCCGTCTGTCTGTCTGTCTGTCTGTCTGTCTGGCCTGTCTGGGTCTCTGTCTGGCCTGTCTTGCCCTCTATCTGTCCCTCTGTCTGTCCCTCTGTCTGTCTGTCTGTATGTCTGTCTGTCTGTCTGTCTGTCTGTCTGTCTGGCTCTCTGTCTGGCATGTCTGGGTCTCTTTCTAGCCTGTCTGTCTGTCTGTCTGTCTGTCTGTCTGTCTGTCTGTCTGTCTGTCTGTCTGTCTGTCTGTCTGTCTGTCTGTCTGTCTGTCTGTCTGTCTGTCTGTCTGTCTGTCTGTCTGGCTGGCTGTCTGTCTGGCATGTCTGGGTCTCTGTCTGGCCTGTCTGGCTCTCTGTCTGGCTCTCTGTCTGGCTCTCTGTCTGGCTCTCTGTCTGGCCTGTATGTCTGTCTGACTGACTGTCTGTCTGTCTGTCTGTCTAGCCTGTCTGGCTCTCTGTCTGTCTGTCTGTCTTTCTGTCTGTCTGGCCTGTCTGTCTGTCTTTCTGTCTGTCTGTCTGGCCTGTCTGGGTCTCTGTCTGGCCTGTCTTGCTCTCTGTCTGTCCCTCTGTCTGGTCTGGCCCTCGGTCTGGCCCTTTGTCTGTCTGTCTGTCTGTCTGTCTGTCTGTCTGTCTGTCTGTCTGTCTGTCTGTCTGGCTGGCTGGCTGTCTGTCTGGCATGTCTGGGTCTCTGTCTGGCCTGTCTGGCTCTCTGTCTGGCTCTCTGTCTGGCTCTCTGTCTGGCTCTCTGTCTGGCCTGTATGTCTGTCTGACTGACTGTCTGTCTGTCTGTCTGTCTAGCCTGTCTGGCTCTCTGTCTGTCTGTCTGTCTTTCTGTCTGTCTGGCCTGTCTGTCTGTCTTTCTGTCTGTCTGTCTGGCCTGTCTGGGTCTCTGTCTGGCCTGTCTTGCTCTCTGTCTGTCCCTCTGTCTGGTCTGGCCCTCGGTCTGGCCCTTTGTCTGTCTGTCTGTCTGTCTGTCTGTCTGTCTGTCTGTCTGTCTGTCTGTCTGGCCTGTCTGGCTCTCTGTCTGACCTGTCTGGCTCTCTGTCTGGCCTGTATGTCTCTCTGTCTGGCCCTCTGTCTGGCCCTCTGTCTGTCTGTCTGTCTGTCTGTCTGTCTGTCTGTCTGTCTGTCTGTCTGTCTGTCTGTCTGTCTGTCTGTCTGTCTGTCTGTCTGTCTGTCTGTCTGTCTGTCTGTCTGTCTGTCTGTCTGTCTGTCTGTCTGTCAGTCTGTCTGTCTGTCTGTCTGGCTGTCTGTCTGGTCTGTCTGGCCTGTCTGTCTGTCTGTCTGACTGTCTGTCTGTCTGTCTGTCTGGCCTGTCTGGGTCTCTGTTTGGCCTGTCTTGCTCTCTGTCTGGCCCTCTGCCTGGCCCTCTGTCTGGCACTCTTTGTCTGTCTGTCTGTCTGTCTGTCTGTCTGTCTGTCTGTCTGTCTGTCTGGCCTTTCTGGCTCTCTGTCTGACCTGTCTGGCTCTCTGTCTGGCCTGTATGTCTGTCTGGTCTGTCTGTCTGGCCTGTCTGTCTGTCTGTCTGTCTGTCTGGCCTGTCGGGGTCTCTGTCTGGCCTGTCTTACTCTCTGTCTGGCCATCTGCCTGGCACTCTGTCTGTCTGTCTGTCTGTCTGTCTGTCTGTCTAGCTGTCTGGCTCTCTGTCTGTCTGTCTGTCTGCCTGTCTGGCCTGTCTGTCTGTCTGTCTGTCTGTCTGTCTGGCCTGCCTTGGTCTCTGTCTGGCCTGTCTTGCTCTCTGTCTGGGTCTCTGTCTGGCATGTCTTGCTCTCTGTCTGGCCCTCTGTCTGTCTGTCTGTCTGTCTGTCTGTCTGTCTGTCTGTCTGTCTGTCTGTCTGTCTGTCTGTCTGTCTGTCTGTCTGTCTGTCTGTCTGTCTGTCTGTCTGTCTGTCTGTCTGTCTGTCTGTCTGTCTGTCTGTCTGTCTGTCTGTCTGTCTGTCTGGCTCTCTGTCTGTCTGTCTGGTCTGTCTGGCCTGTCTGTCTGTCTGTCTGTCTGTCTGTCTGTCTGTCTGGCCTGTCTGGGTCTCTGTCTGGCCTTTCTTGCTCTCTGTCTGGCCCTCTGC
>JAWPHD010023370.1:0-22292 GCA_037043455.1 Cyrtodaria siliqua | reverse complement strand
AACACAGAACTGTTGTTTAAGGTACCACACCAATTTTGTTTAAAGGCATCTAAAACTCTAATTCTAAAGTCATACAAAAAAACGTCACTGTTTATATAAGACGCATTATCGAATACATAAGAAAAACCGTAATCATCTAGTAATTTCTTAACACTGCTAACCCAGTTCGTTTTTCCGCTATTACAGTCCTGTAAAGCGTGTCCATACACAGTCTTTAGAATGATATTGTCAGTATTTATTACTTTCAACCAATATTTCATAATTCTTATATATCTATTAACATATAGGGGATATCTTCCAAGTTCACCATACACAGCTGCATTGCATGTATTAGGTAGTACCTTTAATAACCTTTTGCAAAATTTTAAATGAATTCTTTCAATTTCTTTAGATTTAGTATTGCCCCAAATCTCACATGCATAACTAAGAACAGACACAACAAAGGCATTGAACAACTGACATAAAGTTTTAGGACTCAAATCATATACTTTACATTTACATAATAAAACATTCATTGCCTTAAGAGCTTTACCAACTAAATGCTCCTGATTAAGAGCGAAATTTCCAGTATAATTGAAAATATTCCCTAAATAGTTAAAATCATTCACTACGTTGATAACGTCTCCATTGTAGGTCCAATGCTCACTGGCTAATAACCCGCCACGTTTACGAAAAACCATAATTTTAGTTTTGGCAATATTTACTTTAAGTCCCCACGAATCGCAATAATTATTTAATGTATCTAAATGTACTTGTATTTCAGCAGGTGTTTTTCCTACAATGGCCATGTCATCCGCAAATAGCAATAACATTAATACTATATCATCTAATTGCAAACCTGAATCTATATTATTTTGCAAATATAACTCCAAATCTTCAACAAAAAGAGAAAACAAAAGAGGGGACATTACCTCCCCTTGACGTAAGCCAACAGCATAATTAAAATAATCAGTATAATTAGCACAGGATTTGACACATGATTTGACTTTTTGGTACATATTGCGTATAATTCTAAGTAATTTGCCATTAATACCACATCTATACATCTTAAGCCATAATGCATTTCTATAAATAGAATCAAAACATTTCATCAAATCGACAAAAATAACATACAATCGTTTGTTTTCATTCAAGTATTTTTGGACTAATGACATAAGTATAAAAATCGCATCAACAGTGGATTTTCCTTTCCGAAATCCGAACTGAGCATCCGAAATTATGTTATGCTCATTACAAAAGTTTTCAAGTCGCCTATTGAGTACAGTAGTAAAAACCTTTGAGAAACAACTAACTAGCGTAATGCCTCTATAATTATTTACATCATTTACATCACCTTTTTTGTGTAAAGGAATTATAATCCCTTCCATCCATTTATCTGGGTAAAAACCCGAATTCAAAATGCAGTTGAATATATCGCATAAATGAGCCGATAATATGTCTATGCTTTCAATAAAATATTCATTTAGTAAACAATCACTACCAAAAGCCTTCCCTCTTTTTAAAGATTTTACAGCATTTAAAATTTCATCAATCGTGATGGGCTGGTCAAGTTCTGGGAAGGACCCATTAGGATTATCAAAATCATTATTTTCACAAAAAATTTCCGCGTCTTCATTTGTACAGTTAAATACATCACTGCCAAGCTTTTCAAAATATTCACGAAAAGTATCTAATGCTATCTTATTAGCAACAGACTTATTTGAGCTCTTGAAATACTTCCAAAAATCTCGTAGCAATACTTGATAATACAATAAGTTATGTAACAGTATAAGTTGAGTTGTGTCTCCTAAGAAAAGTATTTTGCAACTTTCCTCTGATGATTAAGCATAATAACTTTAAGATTCTCGTTCTTATCAAAAGTTAAAAAGTCTCTGTTATGTAGAGTTGTATTAAATATAGTGTTTCTTGTATCATTATAAAAAGAACAGTCTAGTAAGAAATGGTGTTCATCTTCAACAGCATTATCATTACAATGTCTACAAAGTCTCTGGTTTTTGATTTTCGCCGACGGATCTCCCAGTTTCAATTCTAATTGGTTGTATACCACAACGAAATTTGGCTCAAATAGATCGCTCACCCTAGGGTAAGTGTCATTTTCACGTAGAATATAAGTCCTCAATTTCGGTAAACTTCTAGTCTTTTGCATCCAAAATCTCTCGTAATAGTCTCTTATAACGACATTTAAAGTTGACATATTAACGGAAGTTTTATTTTTAAAATGAATAAGTATATGTATATTTATCATGCAGATATGCGCTTTTCTGCCTTATAAAGGGTGACCTATTAAGTTGTGCTTTAATTAGGCACTCACCAATAAAGCAAATCAATGCGGAATCCCTCTGCGTTTATTGTACGTAACGTTATCTGACGTCATGCACGTAACGTTGCCTGACGTCATAAAACAAACAAAAAACAACAACATGGCGACGTCCTCGATAAGCGTACCATTCTGAGAAATAGGAAATAATAGTAATTCAAACAGAAAAAATGGATAATCTACATGATAAATAGAATATTATGTCAGTGCCTTTTACTATCAAGTTTATTAGGCTCAGCACGAAAACGAAGAATGGCTCGGGAGAGCCTCGCCATTTTTCGTTTTCTAAGCCTCGCCCAATAAACTTGATAGTAAAAGGCACTGACATAATATTCTCTATATAAATACAAGGCTGGAAGCTAATTTCACACTCGTTTTTTTTTCGGCTTTTTTTTTTACCTCTTTTATGGTCCGTGCGTAAATGTCACTCAGCGATTGGATCAGGTATATATTTTTCTTCGTTTCTGCAACATTGGTTTACCAAAATATGCTCTACTGACTTGGAAATCCATCAACAATTACAAAAAAAAAACAGACAAGAAGGAGGTCTGCACAAAAAAGACAATACTTACGAATCCGTCACGCGACACTCACGCGACAGTTACGGAGTGCATTGACCTGCTTCGCTTTATAAAATGAAAGAATTCTTAAAAACTTCAAAACGTATAGCACTTTCACACATTATGCTTTATCAAAACATGTAAACAAACCAGTAGAAAATAATAATTAGTTCATATTGTTTTTCATAGCGTTAAAAAGAACTGTTTTTAAAAGAAAATGCATGTCACGGTTTCTCCCTGAAAGTGTCACAGCATCTCGACGACATCATCTTTAATGTAACGGTTACTCAACGACGATTTTTCTCTTTTCAGAGTGTAACTAGCAGATGCCAACATTATTCTCGGTGGTTTTCATCAGGTTCATAAGCGGTTAGACAATGTATCGAAAGTCACAGGGACAGGAAAAACAATAATATAGACAGTTGAATCAAATTACGGGACTAATCATAAAACTATTCCATTTAACATACACGGAAACGATACATAGTGTGATTCATACCAACTGTATGAATCTATGTGTGTACACTTAGCTGCCTACTATTCAGTAGGAGAAGACTTTAAAATTATGAACACACATAATTATAACTACATAATACAGGGGAGTCGTATTGCCTTTGTAAACACCATTTGTTGATATCGCCTATTCTAATAGGTGATATCACCAAATGATGTTATTAATAAAAGCCAATACGGCTTTCCATACATCAATTCATGCGGCTTGTGTAGGCTAGTGTCAAAGACTATTGTGACGCTACTAAATCTTCATATATCCGTCATACCTATCATATCTTTGTTGTTGTTTTTTAGTATTCCATATGTATGCTATTGTAGTGTAACCAACATACTGCAAGTTCGTATTCACTGCTGTACCCTCTAAAGGGAGAAAGAGCATTAAACGAGACATTTGGAAATCGCCGAACACGATAAATACAAAACATATTGCAGTCTCGGTTTGATTCTTCATGAACTTTATAGGCCCTTGAATTGGCAAACACGCATAATTTTGCCTTGTAGGCACACTAGCCCCTCCATTTTTTATCCGATATTAACCAAACTATACACAGTAAGTATATATCCATAATATCTCCGATGAGTTATTTAACCAGCCAAATTCGATTGCTAATAGCTGATTTATCTGCCCTTGAATTGGCAAAAATGCTGTTACGGGTAAAATATAACAAGCAAAGAATTTATTCAAATACTACAATGAAACATATTTATTTACAGAAAATACATATTTGATAATAATGAACCAGAAACTAAACTCTGAATAGTGAATACTGAACAAACAGCAACCACAAAAGGCTGAATTTATACTGTCATAGAATGTCATAAAACATTCCAATAAAGTAGTACATGCGCCGGTTGGGCGCCAAGACTGCGCATGCTCGGGCGCCATTTTGTTTTCTAAAAATACAACGTGTTAGGTCACGCGCGGCCTAATTTGCATATGAATGTATTGTGGTAGGGGGGATTACTGCCAGGATGTTCGAACAAAAGGTATTGACATTTGGACTTAATCTGTGGACATTATAGAGACAGGATGTCTGAGTTCATTTTGCATCAAAACCGCAGATGGGATTAACGCCAGGATGTTCGAATAAAAGGCATTTGCATTTAGACTTAATCTGTGGACATTATAGAGACAGTTTGTCGGAATGCTTTTTGTATAAAAACCGTAAAGGGGATTACTGCCAGGATGTTCGAACAAAAGGTATTGACATTTAGACTTAATCTGTGGACATTATAGTTGAACTTTAATCCCCTCTACCACAATACATTCATTCATGAATTGCCAAAAAATGAATGATTTTGACTTGTTCTAGCTTCTCCATTTTTGATCTGATCTTAACCAAACTTACATAGTAGTTATATATCCATAAGACCTCAGAAGAGGGGTTGAACCAGCCAAATTCCATTACTAATATTGGAGGTATCTGCCAAGGAATTGGCAAAACTCTAGCCCCTACATTTTTTTATCCGACCTTACCCAAACCTATACAGTAGATATATGCATAAGCCGGGTCTCGAACGGGTCTTAAACCAACCAGATTCAGAGTTATGTCCATTGAATTATCGGAAAATTCATAATTGCCAATGTTTTTATTAAAACAATTTAGTTTCCATCTGATCTTAACTAAATGTTCAAAGAGTAGGTATAATAATCAAAATTTTACAAGCATTTTAACCACATATATCTGGTTGTATCTGGGATGATAATTAAAGGGATCGATGTCCATCAGAAGTACGCCAAACACTTGTCGTTCACTAGACGGCTGCTTCACTGCGCATGTCCTATTAGGAAAGGACTGCTCCTGCATAATCATGTTCACATTTGTACGAGGGTAAACTTTTTTTTCTTTACCTATCGATGATTGCAAGTATTAATAGACATATTGAAATAGTGTTTGCGGTAGTTTTTAATTGGGTTATGAATTTGCGTTTAACAAAAAAATGCTTTTTAAACTAGGCAAATTTTGAAAAAAGGTTGCTCCTGCATAATCATGTTCATTTTTGTATAGGGGTAAACTTTTTTTGGCACTTTAATCGTACCTGTCGTTGACTCACTGTAAGTAATAATAGACATATTAAAATAGTGTTTGCCGTAGTTTTTAAGTGGATTTTGAATTTGGTTTCAACAAAAAAACTTTGTTTAACTTGGCCCTTTTTTTCTAAAAAAAAAATTCTCCTTGATAATCATGTTCATTTTTTTACGGGGTTAAGCTTCTTTTTTTCACCTTAATAGTACCTGTCGATAATTGCAAGTAATAAAAGACATATTTAAATAGTGTTTGCTGTAGTTTTTAAGTGGGTTTATGACTTTTATGGTAAGAAAAAGGTAATTTTTAAACTTGCCATTTTGAGATTTTTTATCGGAAAAATGGCGATCTATACATCTTAAACTTTAATTTGTTATTAAGGACCCCAGGACTCGATCTCGCACCGTGGGGTATTGTACACTAGCTTTCCATGTGTCCTTGTGTTTATTGTAAATTAGTGTGTGCGTGGGTCACCAAAATTTATGACAGGATGTTATGTAATATTACATACTTTTATGGCGTACGCTTTTTTAGATCACCTGAGCCGAAGGCTCAAGGTGATCTATTGGGATCACTCTGTGTCCGTCGTCCGTCGTCCGTCGTCCGTCCGTCGTCCGTCGTCGTCCGTCGTCGTTAACTTTTCTTCAAACAACTTCTCCTCAGAAACCGCTTGGCTAATTTTGCCCAAACTTCACATGGATGATCCTTAGATGAATGCTTTTTAGATTTGTTAAAATTAGGTCAGCGCGACATCAAAGATGGCCGCCATTACTATATATGGTCGAAACCTTAAAAAATCTTCTTCTCCAGAACCGCTAGACAGATTTCAACAGTTATTCTTTTAAAATGATCGCCAACGCCTAGACTATCAAGTTTGTTCAAATGAAGTCCACGGGGTCAAGCATGGCCGTGCTCTGGGGATCCAAAGTTTGTATATTGAGATTTTGCATGTTTTTCATATAGACATATAGGAAAAAACTTTAAAAAATCTTCTTCTCTGAAACCACAAGGCACAGAGCTCTCATGTATTACATGTAGCATCAGCTTATGGTCCTCTACTAAGTTTGTTCAAATGGTGACCCTGGGGTCAAATTTGACCCTGCCCCGGGGGTCACAGTTTTACATAGACTTGTATAGGAAAAAAAATCTTCTCGGAAACTACAAGAGCCAGAGGTTTGATATTTTGCATTTACTATAAGCTTATGGTCCTTTATCGAGATTGTTCAAATGGTGACCCTCGGGTCATATTTGGCCCCGCCCCAAGGGTCACATGTTTTAGATAGACATGTATAGGGAAAAACTTAAAAAATCTTCTTCTCTGAAACTGCAGGAGCCAGAGGTTTAATATTTTGCATTTGCTATAAGCTTATGGTCCTCTATCAAGTTTGTTCAAATGGTGACCCAGGGGTCACATTTGGCCCCGCCCCGGTGGTCACAATTTTACATAGGCTTGTATAGGGAAAAAATGAAAAAAGTCTTCTTCTCTGGAACCATATGGCTCAGAGCTCTCATGTATTACATGTAGCATCAGCTTATGGTCCTCTACTTAGTTTGTTCAAATGGTGACCCTGGGGTCAAATTTGTCCCCGCCCGGGGTGTCACAGTTTTACATGGACTTATATAGGAAAAAAAAAATCTTCTCGGAAACTACAAGAGCCAGAGGTTTGATATTTTGCATTTACTATAAGCTTATGGTCCTTTACCAAGTATGTTCAAATGGTGACCTCGGGTCACATTTGGCCCCACCCCAAGGGTCACATGTTTTACATAGACATGTATAGGGAAAAACTTAAAAAATCTTCTCTGAAACTGCAAGAGCCAGAGGTTTAATATTTTGCATTTGCTATAAGCTCATGGTCTTCTACCAATTTTGTTCAAATGGTGACCTTGGGGTCACATTTGGCCCCGACCCGGGGTCACAGTTTTACATAGGCTTGTATAGAGAAAAAGTGAAAAAATCTTCTTCTCTGGAACTGCAAGAGCCAGAGGTTTAATATTTTGTATTTGCTATAAGCTTATGGTCCTCTACCAAGTTTGTTCAAATGGTGACCCTGGTGTCAAACTTGGCCGCGCCCCGGGGGTCACAGTTTTATATAGACATATATATAGGAAAAAAACAATCTTCTCTGAAACTGCAAGAGCCAGAGGTTTAATATTTAGCATTTACTATAAAATTATGGTCCTCTACCAAGTTTGTTCAAATGGTGACCCTGGGTTCACATTTGGCCCCGTCCCAGGGGTCACGTTTTACATAGACTTGTATAGGGAAAAACTTAAAAACCCTCTTCTCTGAAACCACAAAGCACACAGCTCTCATATATTACATGTAGCCCTGGGGTCACATTTTGCTCTGCCCAAGGTGTTACTCTCTAGCACCTTCATTTTGTATTTGATCTTTACCAAACTTTGTCAGTGTCTTAAACTGTCTATATCAATGTTGTGTCTTAATCTGTCTATATCAGTGTTGTTATACACAACAGAGCCCACATTTCTTGAACAATCTTAACCAAACTTGCACAGATTGTATATGACCATAAGATTTTGAAGAAGTTCGATAATGTGCCAGTACTCAGGTGATCGCTGTAGGGCCATCTTGGCCCTCTTGTTTCACTTGCGATAAACTTGCCTAACAACACATCAAGATCTAAATCATCAACATTAACAACATAGCCTTGTCGACATTCCTTTTAATGCGAACGAGCAACTTTGAAATAAGAGCGCTTTACAATCATTCAGATGATTTTAATAGAGAATTTTAATTTTGACTAATTACATTTCGAGTCTGTCAAAAGCTTAGCTAATTAAAAGTTTGTAAATTAGGCGACTTTAAAACCGCGAAGAAACAAACAATAATAATGCGTTGTTCAAATTATCTTTTACACGTTTTTGTCGGTTTTATTTTTTACCTATATGTGATTGTGTGTTTGTTAAGTTCTCAATTGTTTACATTTTAATCAACTCAAGATGTTGCCAGTTGTTTAATATATATATGCGTTATATTTTGTTTTATCGATTCGAGATTTTCTTTGTTTGTAAAAGCATCAACACCATCACGATGAAGATTATTTATTTGACAATCATTTAAATAGTTATTAAAATTTGTTTATACAGCGACAAAAAGCATAAAATAGCACGGTGATTGGGAAATTGGTGGAGAAAAGAAAATATAGCGTGGGAAACTTTTTCCAACTCGCGATCTCTCCCGTTTAATTAATCGTTATTCGAAATAAAATAACGTCTCTAGGACGATGATTTGATCGGCTTTCTGATCATATACATCATTTACATATGTATTTAATAACATCTGTAACATGGCCAAAAAAAGACGCACAGTTATTTGCGTAAACTCGTTAAGAAACAAAAAAAAGTGTTTATTTCGTTTCTATCTCGAGATATCGCCTATTTATCTAACCAATTTTTGGAATAAAATTGGTTCATTAGAAAGGTTATTTCTTTGGCTTTCTGTTGATATAAAATGTATAATAATCTAGTTAAAAGATGGATATATAATGTCTGTTTGCAATGTAAATAGGAGTGCAGCACCGCAGGTCTCTCGCTAACCGTCACGATAGGCCTAGTAAAAATCGATAAATGCAGTGTATAATCGATAGCCTTACCTGAACGACAAGTTATTTCAGAACATAACAGCGTTAGTACTGTGGTGTCATATCCCCGTCATATGAAGCCCTGGTTGTATCAAAGTGAGTTATCTGCCTTTGAATCTGCAAAAAATACATATTTGACCTTGTTACCACCATAGCACTTCCATGTTTCATCTATCGAAACCAAACAGAATGTGTATTAAATAATCAGATCTTGGACAAGTTATATCAGATATTATTGCATACGCATTTACAAACTCCGTTTACTTTCAATGTAACAGGAAAGTTCAACGTCAATATTCTCTCGTATTGACGTGTAGTAAAGTCATACTGGGCGTGTAATGTATACTCGTTCGTGATTGGTGCAATTTTCTGTTCATGTCAAAGAAAGCATGTCACGTGATGTAAACAATGTTGATTTCATTGTGAAAATTCCCACGATGTAACGACAATATGTTTGTTTCAAATAAATGTTATTGTTTTATCCTATTTATTCGTTTATACATTAAAAGTGCCTTTGCAATAATAAAAAAAGGTTATTAGATTTGTATTGGGATATATGCTCTCGTTCTTCTACGTATACATAATGCACGACTTTAGGAAAGTAAAGTCGCGCAATATGTATTCGTAGAAGAACGAGTCCTAAAGTCGCGCAATATTGTTTCACGGAAGAACTCGTGCATAGATCGCAATACAAATCTAATAACATACACGTATTAAAGAGAGTTATCTACCGTTGAATTAGAAAACATGGCATCAATCTATAGCTTTTCCATTTTACATACACTATTAACAATGTTTTTACTGAATGTATAATAATAAGATCTTTGACACGTTCTTCAATCTTGAATACCTAATGGTATTGGAGGGAGTTATTTGCTCTTGAATTGAAAACAATAATGACATAGTTTGGCCTTGAAACCTCTATAGCACTTCCATTTATCATCCTATCTTAACAAAAAATATACAGAATGTGTATAATAAAAATATCTTTGACAAGTTCTTCAATTACGGCCGTTGAATTGGTGAAGTTTTCAATATTTGGTAATGTACACTGGAAAACTGGGGTCGTGGGTTTTAATCCCACTAGAGGCATTTTTTGTTTATTTTCTTTTTTTATTATTAGCATATTTTTCTCTTGGTTTATGGGTAGATGTTTTTTTGAAATTTGTTTAATTGGTTCAGTTATAATAATAAATATATCTTTCTTTTTTTTTTTACTTATTTACTAAATTGGGGGACGTGGTGTCAAAACTTGTGCATCTTAACAGAATTTTCAGAATGCTTATTTCAATATAAAAGGTCAGAATAATTTAAAAACGAGCCACATTAGACACCCTATCTTGATCCCCTGTTATAAGAGCCACTCTTCGCAAGTAGAGCGTCCACAGGCCCTATTGGTATTGTGGTCTTTATTGCCTAATAGTATTAACTATTCTTATTTTATCTTAGACTTACAGCAATCTTGAGTTGAGAACACAGATGTGACTTGACGCTGTAGCAGAATTTGCAAACAACAATGGCGACGCCGTGTAGTGACAAATACGAAAAGAGACTAGCGGCTGCAATAGACATTGGCACGACATTCAGCTGCTATGCCTTCTCTTTCAAGTCCAACTATAAGGACAACCCGACGAAAGTGACTTGCAATCAGAATTGGGTTGCCGGTTGTATGTCGCTTGTCTCATTGAAGGCTCCAACCAGTGTACTCTTTGATGAACATAAAGCATTCCATAGCTTTGGCTACGATGCAGAAAACAATTACGCTGAATTGGCCCTAGATGGAGAACATCACAAATGGTATTTCTTCAAACGATTCAAGATGCGGTTACTTGACAGAAAGGTAGGTGCAAATGTTGTTGAATGTTGTTTAACGGCTCATCAACACAGTATAGGTTATTTAGAACCGCCCCAGAGAGAGGGGAAGGATACATAGGAATCCGGGAACCGTACCCTACTCTTATTATTGAATAGATTCCTATGGTTCTTTAACGTGCTCGGAGGATAGACCGATACACGGGACCGCCCGGTTTACGTCCCCATCCGACGGACGGGGCTAAGGGAAAGTGTCTTGCCCAAGAACAGGTGCAAATGTAATTTTACTACTATGTATTTCGTAGATTGATGTCGTGACCAGGAAACTAACGATTACACAATTGTTTGAACCGAAATTTATATTTTCGTGAATCACAGGCACAGATATCGTCTCCAGTATCAAATTACACTTCAGTGTATCAGATCCGATGTCAAAGGTTGCTTGTAAGTAAAGTTGTCGCTGGCATTCATATTTGATTGAAATATTAATACGTACATGTATTCAACATGATTGCATTCTATGTTTGTTTTTTCTTCTTTCGTGTTTTTGCTTGAAATAGTAATGAAGTTATTGTTTTGACTTCCCATTGTGTAATTATATTTGAATGTATTATTCATAATTATACCAAGTAATTTCAATTATACCTAACCGGAAGCGGAAGAGAAATGGGACATACGATATTTAAATTTTCTGCACTGAATCACTATGGAAATGGCGTCCTTTTTGAAATTCATGTTTGTTACCAAGATAGGGAAAAATCAGAAGTACTGCTAAATAAATATGTGTTTTTTTACAAATGCTTAAGTCCTATGTCCAATCTCACTGGCAGTGGAGGTTGATGTTCATGTGAATTCATTAGATGAAGTGTCTTTGTGACAATCATATATAGGAAGCCTTTATATGGGTGTATTTTCCCTCATACCGGGCAGTAACTGTTAAAAACTTGACTCCGCCCTTCGAAGTTCATTTTCGCTAGTTCACCAATGCCAAACTTTCATTTGCATGGATTTGTAACCGGAGGCCCCGGGTTCAATCCTACGTGGTGTCGCTGAGTTCCGTCGGTGTGTTCTTGGGCATGACACTTTCCCTTAGCCCGTCGGATGGGGACGTAAACCGGGCGGTCCCGTGTATCAGTCTATCCTCCGAACACGTTAAAGAACCATAGGAATCTATTCGATAATAAGAGTAGGGCACGGTTCCCGGAATCCTATCTCTCTGGGGCGGCTCTAAATAACTTGTACTGTGTTGATGAGCCGTTAAACAACATTCAGTTCAATTCAATTCATTTGCATGGGCGAAAATACTATGTTACGGAGGCTAATGAAGAGCACAGACTGACTGGCAGGAGGATAACTGGAAAGGATGGGGATAGTTTCGTGACAATTCTTCATCACATATGTAATTACTATACCTTTTTCAGGTAGGTTTTATTTCTTTATCAGATTAATAATGGTATACACTGTTTCAAACACATTTTATTGTTTCTATCATTGTGTACCCATAGATTACTCGTTACATCGAAATAGACGATGATAAAGGTAGAAAGATGCTAGCGATAACATTGTTTGGTGAAGTAATTAAATATCTCAAGGATCACCTTCTCGAAACACTAAAGAAACGCGGGACAATGGTGAAAAACAGTGACATACATTGGGTGTTAACGGTGCCAGCTATATGGACAGACACAGCAAAACAATTCATGAGAGAGGCAGCGTATTTGGTAAGTTACCCACTTGTCAGAAATTCATGACAACAAATGGATAGACTTCCGTCACCACTGAACGTATTGTTGCTTTTTTACTTAAAAGAAATTGCATATAGCAAACTAAAACTTAAATAAGCAACCACTCTGCATATATGAAAAGGGAAAGCAATACATATTTCTTCTATTTCTTCTATCCTTTTCCTGTTTATACTAATTCTTCTGCTGCTGGTAAAAATACCCCATTCTTTCGGATTTCATCCTTCTGCTCTTACAGTCTTACCTTTTATCAATCTCCATTTTCCTCCTTTTAAAGAACTCTGAACCTTAAAAACTAAATTATTTCATCAGATTCTAAAATTATAATGTAAGTAATACACGTATATATCATGTATTAATGTATGTTGTATATATACTGATTTGTAAAACATGTTGATAAATAAAACAGTTTGTCACAAAAAAAAGTCACCTACTTGTACGAAAATTAAGTGAAATGCGAGTGTTTAAACTTATATTGCAGTAACTCAGTTTACGTAATTAAACAAGATGAATATAATTATACTGATCAGAATTCTTAATTATTAGGGCTGTTGCAATATACCAGTATACCGGTATATTGCGATACGTTCCTGAATACTACGCGTAGTGTATCGGAAGGGCCCGATAATATCGCGATACGAAACAAAAAGAATATATAAAGGTCGAACAGAAAATGCATCATCATTCAATGACCAGCACGCATAGAAACAAACAACAATTATAAAGATGACTAAAAGGCAAGGCACGACATCACAAACATAAAACGGGTTGACAATAGTGCTACCGCCTTGGAACGGTCAGTGGCAAAAAGGGCCGCTGAGGGGTTTAAACCAGGTTCTAGGTTGTACCAAACCTCACGCTTACCCTATTGTCATCCCAATAAAACGGGACAGCATAAATAAAGATATCCCCGCCACATTTTATTCTCTAGCAAACAATGCAGCATTAATAGGCAATATAAGTATAACACATAAATGATCATGTAAATATGAATATAAAAGAAACAAAAGCCTAGATAGTTATAAAGCAAGTACTTAATGACTTGTCAGAAGCCAGAGCAGCAAGAGAACAAACCATTAAGGGTACGACAAGACCAGATTAGGGAAAAGCATCAGACGCTTCCGTCCTTTGAGGATTTAGTAAGACGTCATCATAGATTCTACAATCTGTCCTGTCATCGCGCAATCAAAGAGAAATTCCTAAAACAAAATAACCAAAAAGACACCAGAATTATTTTAGTTATTATTATTATTTAAAAAAAAATAAAAAAAATTACACGACGAGTTAAGTTAATAAAACATTGCTGTTCATTATTTGTTTTCCTTCTTTTATTGTTTCTAAGAAATGCAATAAATACTGAAAAGTGGATCCCTTGGAAGCAACAAATACAAACAAGAAATAGAAGTAGCAGACTCGGTTTTATCTCCGAACACGTGAACATCTGTTCATGATAGGTAATTTGGAGTGCAACACCTCTCACGCCTCCAAGCACCGCCTTAAGCAATATTCTACTTTAAAGCCACATATATTGGGCCAGAAGTTCCAAAAGGACCAGTAAGTAATAACACTACTGATTTGTAGTTGGGGCAATGTTTTACGGCCGCCACACACAGCACTATACAAATGCTAGTGTGAATGTCAATATATACTGAAAAGTGGATCCCTTGGAAGCAACAAACACAAACAATAGATAAAAGTAGCAGACTCCGTTTTATTGAGTGTACATGAGAGAGGTAATGTGGAGTGCAACACCTCTCACGTCTCGGCTTAAGCGATATTCTATTTTAAAGCCACATATATTGGGCCTGATTATCCCAAAAGGACCTGTAAGTAATAACGCTACTGATTTGTAGTCGGGGCAACTTTTTACGGCCGCCACACAGCACTAAACAAATGCTAGTGTGAATGTCAATAAATACTGAAAAGTGGATCCCTTGGAAGCAACAAACACAAACAATAGATAAAAGTAGCAGACTCGGTTTGTCAAGTGCATTATTTTAGTTTTTAAATTGTTACAGATAGCATTCATAACTTTCACATCCTGTCATTAGTTACAAATTTCCGAAATGTTGAGATATTCAGTAGGTGAAAATAACGGCGTTTATCCTCAGTCTCTATATGACAAATGAATAAAGCTTTTACTATTATTATCACGACACGTTTTATAAAAGGCTAAAGTCAGTTGAGCATCAACGATAAACACGGAGTTTACCCCCTACAAGAATGTGGAGGTGTTTTACATTAATTTTGTAAGCATATCGTATTGTATCGCGTATCGGGATGTCCTTATCGCAATACTACGGTGTCCTGTTAGGGTCATGTTACCATCGCATCTTACCATCGACCTATGTCGATGGTCGATGGTAAGATGTGATGGTCGATGGTAAGATGCGATGGTCGATGGTAAGATGCGATGGTCAGATGCGATGGTCGATGGTAAGATGCGATGGACCATCTTACCATCGACCGTCGCATCTTACCATCGACCATCACATCTTACCATCGACCTAGACATTTTTCTACGGTAATCGTGAGATCTTGATCAGCATGAGCATTGATAAGTCGATGGTCGATGGTAAGATGCGATGGTCGATGGTAAGATGCGATGGTAAGATGCGATGGTCGATGGTCCATCGCATCCTACCATCGCATCTTACCATCGACCATCGCATCTTACCATCGACCATCGCATCTTACCATCTCATCTTACCATCGACCATCGCATCTTACCATCTCATCTTACCATCGACCATCACATCTTACCATCGACCATCGACGTCGATGGTCGATGGTAAGATGCGATGGTAACATGGCCATAACAGGACACCGTATTTGTATCTGAACTAATTGTCTAAGTTTAAATATAATGAAAATATGTTATGTATAAAAAATAATGTTATAATAGTTGTTTGACAAATATTTTGTTTTGACCAATAGTTTATAAAATATTCATTTTGTGTTTAAATTGCTAAATCTTTAGAGAATTATCCTCATTTTATAAGATTTCCTTCTTGCATGCACCTTATATGACACATTCAGACCAAGTTATTTTAAAACTTACTTTATAAACAGACCAACTATGTATAAAAATGTAGAACTTTTTCAAATTGAAATTGTAAAGTTACAAGAAACCTAGCAGCATATAAAGTGTTTGAATTGAGAAAAATATCACAAACCATTTGAGATGTCATTTGTAAACGTCCGAGCGACGAGACTGTCTTAACTTGTTTGACTAAGAAACCATGAAACATAATTTCTTAAATGAGTTTAATTAGACTATTAAAAACTTAATGTCATGCTCGGTAAAAATTGTCTTATTGACTCCGCCATCGGTTCTTACCGAACAATTATTTAACTGTTGTCTAGATAAAAAATATTTTGATCTCGGGTCTTGTTGACCTAATTTAAAATGTTGTATTATATGTTGTATACTTAGGAAATGCAATATATATATGAAAACATTAAATGTGCTGATAAAATACATAACATGAATCCAAGTACACTCTTCTTTTTATTGGTAGAAAAATAATATGAAAGAAAAAACAAAAGTTTGACCGACTTATTGCAAATAGTCCGTCTATAATAAAATGAAAAATGTATCATTCTCAATTACCTCCATTTTAATTGAATATCGTTTGCATTAAATATTTCGAAAATTTCTTTTGTAAGCGCATTTGTAGTACTAGTGGTAATTCTAGTAAAACATAATGCCAGAATAACTTACTTTAGTCAAGTTGGCATGTTTTATAATTAGGAACATCAAAAACTGAACGTATTTAAAATACTTAACAAAATATGCTGAAGTATCCAGCTGTATGTGTTATAAAAAAAAATCTAAAAACACATCGACTTTAAAATATGTTCATGTAACAGATCAGACGATTTAAATTCCTTATTTTGCAGTTCAACCATATCTCCAGTCAAACGTGAAATACACAAAACAATGAGAATATTATTGACATATTTTAGGCGGTTACTAAACGGTCTCCATGGCCGAGGCGTTACTGACGTTGCGTTGTAAACTTTCCTGCCTCTCACCGCTGCGGGTTCGAATCCCACTGGGAGCTCGACTTGTAAGTGAGGAAGTGTCGATTTTTATGGATGGCGGGATGTGAACATTACTGGTTCTACCAAGAAAAGTGGGTGGTCTGCCTCCATCACAAAAGAAATTTCGACCGTCATATATAACTTTACATGTGTTGAAACTGACGTAAAACCCCATACAAACAAACAAACAATTAAGTTTGACTAGTATATAATATATACACGCACTTGCAGACATAACCTACATAAACATATAAGTAGTTCATCAGCTACCCATCTATGAAATTGGTGGATTTATCTCGCCTGATAATAGCTGCTTAAAGTATTAATACTGGTCTAATAAATGTTTCCTTGAGTATCGACACCTTTTTTTCCTAAACTGTTGTTTCGAAGAATGTGTTTAAAACTTTGTCCTTCTTCCTTTTAGGCGGATATTAGCAGTGAACAGTTGTCTACAGTTCCAGAACCGGAAGCTGCGTCGCTGTACTGCCAGTTTCTTCCGACTGATAAAATACACGGTTCTGCTGGTGCCAAGTTTGATGTGGTTAGTCCAGGCACAAATTATATGGTCATTGATTTAGGAAGTAATTGTTTTTACCATTTGACCAATAAACTTACCTTCCTTTATAAGGGGTGGGTAGGAGACGCTATATTTGTATTCTTAATCAATTGTAACTGCCTTTATTCTCAAACAATTGATTAAGAATATAACTATACACCCCACCCACCCCTACACACACACATAAATAAAGACGTCACATTAAGCAAATCAAACATAATTGTTACTTGTCTACAGGGTTAGTATCACATGTACTCTTTATAAAGCTATCCCAGGTTGCGATGGGCCAAATAAAGTGTCATTTGTTGTCACAACAGTAGGCAGAACTCCCCGAATGTGGCTTTAATTTAATGGGGATCAAAAACATAATATTCGTTCCCAGTATTTATACTCATCTTAATTATTGTCATAATTTGCTCATCGCCATTCCTCATTCCAACCCGATATGGCCTCAGCTGTTAAAGGGTTGTAAAACACCATCCATCCATCCATCCATCCATCCATCCATCCATCCATCCATCATCCATCCACCATCCATCCATCATCCATCCATCATCCATCCATCCATCCATCCATCCATCATCCATCCACCATCCATCCATCATCCATCATCCATCCATCCATCCATCATCCATCCATCCATCCATCAATCCATCAATATGAAGAAGGAACACTGTTTTTAACAAAAACTAAATCATATTTTACTGAAAAAAATGTTTGGAGTCGGGTCGATTTTTTTGGACTGGTCGGCAAATAAACATAACTCCTATTCTTATTTCCCCTCCTACTCCTTTTATTTATCCTCCTCCTACTAGTCCTACTACTATCCTGTCACCTCTCATTCTAATCCTATCCTCCTACTACTCATCATACTCATATTCATATTCCTCTTCCACCTCCCCCTTCCCCCACAACACTACTCCTGTTCTTTCTCCTCCTCCTATTCATCCACTCTTACTCCTACACTTCCTACTCTATCATCTCATACTCCCCACCTCATACTCCTACTCCTCCACTTCCTCCACATCCTACTCCTCCACCTCATACTTATACACCTTCTACTCCCCCACCTCATACTCCCCACCTCCTACTCTCTACTCCTCCACTTCCTCCACATCCTACTCCTCCACCTCATACTTATACACCTTCTACTCCCCCACCTCATACTCCCCACCTCATACTCCTACTCCTCCACTTCCTCCACATCCTACTCCTCCACCTCATACTTATACACCTTCTACTCCCCCACCTCATACTCCCCACCTCATACTCCTACTCCTCCACTTCCTCCACATCCTACTCCTCCACCTCATACTTATACACCTTCTACTCCCCCACCTCATACTCCCACCTCCTACTCCTCATCTCCTACACCTCCTTCTCCTCCTACTCCTCCACCTCCTACTCCTCCTACTCCTCCACCTCATACTTAAAACACCTTCTCCTCCAACTCCTACTCCTCCACTTCCTCCAACTCCTACTCCTCCACTTCCTCCAACTCCTACTCCTCCACTTCCTACTCCCCCACTTCCTACTCCTCCACTTCCTCCACCTCCTACTCCTCCACTTCCTCCATCTCCTACACCTCCACTTCCTACACCCCCACTTCCTCCACCTCCTACTCCTCCACTTCCTACTCCCCCACTTCCTCCACCTCCACTTCCTACTCCTCCACTTCCTCCACCTCCTACTCCTCCACTTCCTCCAACTCCTACACCTCCACATCCTACTCCCTCACTTCCTCCACTCGTACTCCTCCACTTACTCCACTTCCTACTCCTCCACTTCCTCCACCTCCTACTCCTCTTACTCCTCCACTTCCTCCACCTCCTACTCCTCCACTTCCTCCACTTCCTCCACTTCCTCCACCTCCTACTCCTCCTACTCCTCCACCTCATACTTATACATCTTCTCCTCCAACTCCTACTCCTCCACCTCCTCCACCTCCTACTCCTTCTACTCCTCCACTTCCTCCACCTCCTACTCCTCCACTTCCTCCACCTCATACTTATACACCTCATACTTATACACCTTCTCCTCCAACTCCTACTCCTCCACTTCCTACTCCTCCACTTCCTCCACCTCCTACTCCTCATACTCCTCCACTTCCTCCACCTCCTACTCCTCCACTTCCTCCCCCTCCTACTCCTTCTACTCCTCCACCTCATACTTATACACCTTCTCCTCCAACTCCTACTCCTCCACTTCCTACTCCTCCACTTCCTCCACCTCCTACTCCTCCACTTCCTCCACCTCCTACTCCTCCACCTCCTACTTATACACCTTCTACTCCAACTACTACTCCTCCACTTCCTACTCCTCCACTTCCTCCACCTCCTACTCCTCCACCTCCTACTCCTCCTACTCCTCCACCTCATACTTAAAACACCTTCTCCTCCAACTCCTACTCTCCACTTCCTCCAACTCCTACTCCTCCACTTCCTCCAACTCCTACTCCTCCACTTCCTACTCCCCCACTTCCTACTCCTCCACTTCCTCCACCTCCTACTCCTCCACTTCCTCCATCTCCTACACCTCCACTTCCTACACCCCCACTTCCTCCACCTCCTACTCCTCCACTTCCTACTCCCCCACTTCCTCCACCTCCACTTCCTACTCCTCCACTTCCTCCACCTCCTACTCCTCCACTTCCTCCAACTCCTACACCTCCACATCCTACTCCCTCACTTCCTCCACTCGTACTCCTCCACTTACTCCACTTCCTACTCCTCCACTTCCTCCACCTCCTCCACCTCCTACTCCCTCTTACTCCTCCACTCCTCCACCTCCTACTCCTCCACTTCCTCCACTTCCTCCACCTCCTACTCCTCCTATTCCTCCACCTCATACTTATACATCTTCTCCTCCAACTCCTACTCCTCCACCTCCTCCACCTCCTACTCCTTCTACTCCTCCACTTCCTCCACCTCCTACTCCTCCACTTCCTCCACCTCATACTTATACACCTCATACTTATACACCTTCTCCTCCAACTCCTACTCCTCCACTTCCTACTCCTCCACTTCCTCCACCTCCTACTCCTCATACTCCTCCACTTCCTCCACCTCCTACTCCTCCACTTCCTCCCCCTCCTACTCCTTCTACTCCTCCACCTCATACTTATACACCTTCTCCTCCAACTCCTACTCCTCCACTTCCTACTCCTCCTACTCCTCCTACTCCTCCACCTCATACTTATACACCTTCTCCTCCAACTCCTACTCCTCCACTTCCTACTCCTCCACTTCCTCCACCTCCTACTCCTCCTACTCCTCCACTACCTCCACCTCCTACTCCTCCACCTCCTACTTATACAACTCTACTCCAACTACTACTCCTCCACTTCCTCCACCTCCTACTCCTCCACTTCCTCCACCTTCTACACCTCCACTTCCTCCACCTCCTACTCCTCCACCTCCTACTTATACACCTTCTACTCCAACTACTACTCCTCCACTTCCTCCACTCCTACTCCTCCACTTCCTCCACCTTCTACACCTCCACTTCCTCCACCTCCTACTCGTCCTACTCCTCCACCTCTTACTCTTTCTCGTCCTACTCCTCCACGTCTTACTCCTTTTTTTCCTACTCCTATACCCACCTTCTACTCCTACTCATACACCTACTCCTCCACCTCCTACCCCTCTACCTCCTATTCCAACTCATTCACCTCCTACTCATACTTCTACTCCTCCTTTTCCTACTGCTAATCCTACTTCTTCCCATCCACCTCCTTCTTACCTATTTCTCCGCTTTCTTTTAATACTCCTCTACTCCTCTTCATCCTACTCCTACTCCTCCACCTCCTACTCCTACTCTTTCTACTCCTCCACCTCCTAATTCTGCTCCTTCTCCCAAACTCCTACTCCCTATTCACTCTACTCCCTCCACCTCCTACGCCTACTCATCATACTCCTACTCTTTCAGCTCCTACTCCTACTTGTCCTAAATCCTCCACCTCTTACTCCTACTTTTCCTACTGATAATACCCATCTCCTACTCCTACTACTCCTGCTCTTACATCTCCACCTTCTACTCCTACTCATACACCTACTCTTCCACCTCCTACCCATCTACAATCCTACTCCAACTCATTCACCTCCTACTCATACTTATCTACTCCTCCACCTCCTAATTCTTATCCTACTCCTCCTACTTCTCCACCTCCACTTCCTACTTCCGCCACCTCCTATTTCTCCACTTTCTTTTATACTCCGTCTTATACTGCTCTACCCCCTACTCCTACTCCTACTTATCCACCTCCTATCCATACTACTTCCCCTACTACTCCTACTCCGACCCTTCCTACTACTCCTACTCCGACACCTCCAACTCCACATTGTCTTCCTATTCCACCTCCTACTCATATTCCTCATGTTCCTCTTCCTACTATTCTCCACCTCCTATTCATAATCCTCCACCTCCTACTCATACCCCCCTTCTACTCCCCACCTTCTAATCCTACTCATCGACCGCATACTCTTCCAACTCCACATTGTCCTACTCTTTCCTACTCGTCCGCCTCCTCATCCTACTCCTACTCCACCACCTCCTACCTATCATACTCCCATTCCTCCACATCTTTCTCATCCACCTCCTACTCATACTCCTTGTACTCCTCCACTGCTAACTTCCACTCCTACTCCTCCTGTTCCTACTCCTCCACCTCCTACTCATCATACTTCTACTCCTCCTGTTCCTACTCCTCCACCTCCTACTCATCTTACTTCTACTCCTCCTGTTCTACTCCTCCACCTCCTACTCATCTTACTTCTACTTCCTCTGTTCCTACTCTCCACCTCCTACTCATCTTACTTCTACTCCTCCTGTTCCTACTCCTCCACCTCCTACTCATCTTACTTCTACTCCTCCTGTTCCTACTCCTCCACCTCCTACTCATCTTACTTCTACTCCTATTCCTCCTATATATTACAAAACAATTGTTTCTGCTTCAAAATAACTGTTTAATGCAAAACATGGAAGAATAAATATAAACATAAAGACAACGAATACGCTTTTTTAAAAAATGAAACTCAATCAATATAAATCGCGATTTAATCCGCATATATGTAACGTTTGTTACAATGATACTTCTGCGGGTTTCATGTTTACT
>JAWPHD010023369.1:0-22295 GCA_037043455.1 Cyrtodaria siliqua | reverse complement strand
GAGAATGGTACATGATTTGGTCTGTACATGACACATGTTCAGGTCTGTGAATGTTCATGTTATGGTCGGTCAATGCTACGTGAATGCCACATGTTCAGGTATGTGAATGCCACATGTTCTGGTAAGTGAATGCTACATGTTATTTTCCGTGAAGGCTACATGTTATAGTCCGTGAATGCTACATGTTCTAGTCTCTGAATGCTACATGTTCTGTTCCGTGAATGCTTCATGTTCCGGTCTGTGAATGCCACATTTACAGGTCTGTGACTGCCACGTGTTCTGTTATGAGAATGCTACGTGTTCTGTTCCTTGAAAAGCTACATTCTCCACTTAGTGAACGCTACATGCTCTGTTCTGAGAATGCTACATGTTCAGGTCTGTGAATGCTACATGTTCTGTTCCGTGAATGCCACATGTTCTGGTCCGTGAATGCTACATGTTCTGGTCTGTGAATGCTAAATGTTCTGGTCTGTAAAGGCTATATGTTCTGTTATGTGAATGCTACATGTTCTGTTTCGTGAGTGCTATTTGCTCGGTACTGAGAATGCTATATGTTCTGGTCTGTAAAAGCTACATGATCTGGTCTGTGAATGATACATGTTCAGGTCTGTGAATGTTACATGTTCTGATCTGTCAATGCTACATGTTCTGTTACGTGGATGCTACATGTTCTGGTCCGTGAATTTTACATGTTCTGGTCTCTGAATGATACATATTCTGTACCGTGAATGCTAGATTTACTGTTCCGTGAATGCTACATGATCTGATCCGTCTATGCTACATGTTCTGTTCTGGGAATGCTACATGTTGATTCATGCTCTGTATGTTAATGTTAAATGTTCTGTTCGTAAATGCCACATATTCTGGTCCGTGAATGCCAAATGTTCTGGTCCAAAAATGATACCTGTTCTGTTCCCTGAATGGTACATGTTCTGTTCTGTGAATGCTACATGTTCTGGTCGGTGAATGCTACAAGTTCAGGTCTGTAAATGCTACATATACGTGTTTGTCAATGCTACGTGTTCGGGTCTGTCAATGCTACATGTTCGGGTTTGTTAATGCTACATGTTCTGGTCTGCCAATGCTACACGTTCGGGTCTGTTAATGCTACATGTTCGGGTTTGTCATTGCTACATGTTCGGATTCGTGTTTGTCAATGCTACATGTTCTACTCTGTGAATGTTACATTCTCTGATATGTCAATGCTACATGTTCTTGTATGTTAATACTACATGTTCGTGTTTGTCAATGCAACATGTTCTGTTCTGTGAATGCTACATGTTATTCTCTGTGAATGCTACATGTTATGGTCTATGAATGCTATATGTTCTGGTTTGTGAATGTAACATGTTCTTGTCAGTTAATACTACATGTTCAGTCATGTGAATGAACATGTTCTGGTCTGTGAATTTCGCATGTTCTGGTCTGTGAATGCATGCAACATCTTCTGGTTTGTGACGGCTACATGTTCTGTCATGTAAATGCAACATGTTTTTTCCTGTGAATGCAACATGTTCAAGTCTGTGAATGCAACATGATCTGGTCTGTGAATTTCACAAGTTATGATCTGTGAATACTACATGTTTTGGTCTATTAAAGACTCATTTTCTGCTCTGTGAATGCTACATGTACTGGTCTGTGAACGCTACATATTTTGTTCTGGTAATGCCACATGACCTGTTCTGTGAATGCCACATGTTCGGGTCTGTAAATGCTACATGTTACGGTCTGTAAATGCTACATGTTCTGGTATAATAATGTACATTTCCTGCTCTGTGAATGTTACATGTTTTGTCCTGTGAATGCCACATGTTCTGTGTTTTTCACATGATCTGGTCTGTGAATTGCACAAGTTATGGTCTGTGAATGCCACATGTTGTGGTCTGTGAATGATACATGTTATATTCCGTGAACGCTACATGTTCTAGTCCGTGAATGCTCTATGTTCTGGTCTCTAAATGCTACATGATCTGTTCCGTGAATGTCACATGTTCTGTTTCGTGAATGCCACATGTTCTGTTCTTGAAATCCTACATTCTCTACTCCGTGAATGCTACATGTTCTGTTCTGAGAATGCTACATGTTCAGGTCTGTGAATGCTACATGTTCTGGTCTGTGAATGCTACATGTTCTGGTCTGTGAATGCTACATGTTCGGTTATGTGAATGCTACATGTTCTATTGCGTGAATGCTATATGTTCTGTTCTGAGAATGCTATATGTTTCGTCTGTGAATGCTGCATGATCTGGTCTGTGAATTATACATGTTCATGTCTGTGAATGTTACATGTTCTGATCTGTCAAAGCTGCATTTTCTGTTATGTGGATGCTACATGTTCTGGTCCGTGAATTATACATGCTCTGGTCTCTGAATGCTACATATTCTGTACCGTGAATGCTGGATTTTCTGTTCCGTGAATGCTACATGATCTGGTCATTGAATGCTACATGTTCTGTTCTGTGAAAGCTTCATGTTCTGTTTGTTAATATTAAATGTTTTTCCAAAATGCCACATATTATGGTCAGTGAATGCCACATGTTCTGGTCTGAGAATGCTACATGTTTTGTAACGTGAATGTTACATTTTGTGTTGTGTGTATGCTCAATATTTTGGTCTGTGAATGCTACGTGTTCAGGTCTGTAAATGCTACATGTTTGGGTACGTAAATGCTACACGTTCGGGTCTGTAAATGCCACATATTCTGGTCCGTGAATGCCACATGTTCTGGTCCGAAAATGCTACATGTTCTGTTCCCTGAATGGTACATTTTCTGTTCTGCGAATGCTACATGTTCTGGTCTGTGAATTAGACATGTTCAGGTCTGTAAATGCTCCATGTTTTGGTCTGTCAATACTTCAAGTTATTGTCTGTGAATACTACATGTTCGGGTTTGTCAATGCTACATGTTCTGATCTGTGAATGATAAATGTTCGGGTTTTTATTTCTACATGTTCGTGTCTGTGATTGCTACATGTTCGGGTCTGCGAATGCTACATGTTCTGGTCCGTGAATGCTATATGTTCTGATCCGTGAATGCTACATGTTCTGTTCTGTGAATGCTACATGTTCTGCTCTGTGAATGCCATATGTTCTGGTTTGTGAATGTTACATGTCCTGTTCATGAATGCCACATATTCTTGTCCGTGAATGCCACATGGTCTGGTCCGAGAATGCTATATGTTCTCTTCCGTGAATGCTATATGTTCTGTTCAGTGAATGCTACTTGTTCTGGTCTGTGAATGCTAAATATTCGGATTTGTCAATTCTGCATGTTCGTATTCTGGTTTGTCAATGCTACATGTTCTGCTGTGTGAATGTTACATGTTCTGGTATGTCAATGCTGCATGTTCTTTTCTGTTAATGCTACATGATCGGGTGTGTCAATGCTACATGTTCCGGTCTTTGAATGCTACATGTTCAGGTTTGTCAATGTTACATGTTCTTTTCTGTGAATGCTACATGTTCAGGCCTGCAAATGCTACATGTTATGCTCCGTGAATGCTATATTTAAAGTTCCGTGAATGCTACATGTTCTGGTCCGTGAATGCTACATGATTTGGTCTTTGAATGCTACATGATCTGGTCTATGAATGCCACGCCCATCTTGGTGTTTAAATAAACCAACTCGCTGAGACCAGACTCTATTTATTTTGTAGCATGTTGTACTTAATAACACTGTTACCTCATAGTGATAGTACTCTAAATTCCAATATCTGGTAGATGTAGTACGGTATAGCCACGCCTCTTTAGTTGCCATAAATTAAACGATTTATTGCTCTGCATTCATCAAAGGAAATGTCACCGACCATGCTGCAATTATTAAAACAAGAATAATTTATTTTTTTAAATCGCCTGGCCTTCCTGACCAAACATTTCATTAACAGTAATTAACTGGGAGGTAAAATTTGGCTTAACTCAATTGGGACATCTCATATGAAACTGAATCCCATCATGGAGGTGTTTGTTTTTAATGCAATTGATAGCGATCGCTCTTCAAGATTGCCTCCAGTACCTCTAAATTTGGCATATGTTTTAATTACATGTTTGATCCTTCAGGGGCCTAGGAATCTTGATGTAATGAAGCTATCCAGCTGGCTTGCGGAACGTCAGTGGTTCTACCCAGGTGCCCGCCCGTACATGAAAATTGCCAATTCAATTACACGTTGACATTACGTTATACACTGTCGTCATTTTTGTATGCTAAAAATACAATATTGAAAATATTCTTGAAATCAGCCAAGTGTCTAGTTTCTAATTTCGGAACTCGATGATTGTGTTTTTTTCAATTTATGAGTAAGTTACTCATACAAGAAACATGACTGAAACATTGAAATCTTTGGAATATCTCCAAGCGTCAAGTTTTAATATTTAAGTTAACTACTTTCCACTCTGTAGAATAATTCATCTTAGACAACCGAGTTCTGGTCACAATAGATTTATGCTTAGGGACACTTGTGCATGAATTAATTTCGGGCTAGTAAGAGAAACTATTTTGAACATCAAATATGCAGCATGTTTTTCAGATGAGTAAACAATGCTTCTAAGTATAAACTGAAAGTATTCCTATATTACACATACATCGAAACCACGTGATGTATGTTCAAGTTATTTATTCAAATTTAGAACTGTGACGCATTTCTATTGTGCGCATGTTATAAAAACGGTAGTTTACACACGGAGTAAAGAGTATGTTCACTATTCATAATTTGCCTGTAAAGGACCTATTTCCCACCGCTACCTGATAGCACGCTATATAGCCTTGTTTATTTACTGCTAACATGCTAGATTACCGATATGCCTTGAGCCAGGACTCAAAATCTTCGATATCGCTTCCAACTCAGGTGCAAACAACTTCTCCCATTATTTTTTAGAAAGAATAATGTCACTCTGTAGATGACATTTTTCCATGCAAACTGGAACGGGTAGCTTATACTATAATAATTTAAACAACACTAGGTGCCTATCGTAAAGCCAAACATATAAATACACCAGCCCTGTGGGCTAAATTTCGTAAACTTACAAACGAAACAATTGACTTAATTCGGAAAAATAAAGCCAACCACTTCATAATATTAAAAAAAAACAATAAAGAAAAATCAGAAAAAAATGAAAATTGCTCTTTGGGCATAATACAAAAAAATAATGCACTTACAATGTATCCTTTATCTCATGAGAAAGAAATTATATGACTGTTTCTTTTTGATAACGTTAAAAGCTGCGAAAAAAAAACCATTTATCATTTGAAAAAATGGTATATGTTTAGTTCCCGTAAAACGTTAATTTCAGAAAAGTGTGAAATACCTTTAAATTAGTACTTTTGTAAACTAGAATATGTGCCGCTAAGTTTGTGATGGAAAGTAAAGGTTGAAAGTTATGTTTAATTTTGGCCCCCAATGTCACATTTTTGCCCATATACATATGTTGGTTTCTTACTTGAACTTCGAATATGTGGTTCCACTACTTCAACCTTTACAGGTTCTGAGTATGTTTGTGAAAGTTTGACTGTGTGGAATTGTTCATAATTAAATGTCATATTTAAAGTTGTTAATATCCAACACAAACTAATACTTATTCTGAGTATTGTTTAATCAAACTTAGGACATGTTGCCTGCTTTTTAATTTAGTCTTTTGACTGTTACCTGTGATACGCCGACTTTATAACCTCTGCTCCCAGCTAAATTTCATTTTGCTTATTTCGATCACTGTTTTCTCGTTTAGGGCATCGCTATTTGTTAGAAACTGGGATCATACGCCACTGTCCATGGAATGGTGTGAAATTACCACATTGAAGATTTCACCGTCATATGCATAACATCTTCGGGATGGCTCAAATGTCTGTACTATTGGCATTTTAAATATTGAGTTCTGCTATAACCCGGGGCTAGAGGGCGTGAACGGTAGCAAGCACTTTCCACTACCGTTCATGAACAGTCTCAATTAAACCGAGACTGCGATATATTGTGTATTTATCCTGTTCGACGATATCCAAATTGATCCTTTCATACGTTTTTTTTTATCCAAAACGATTAATAACAAAATATATTAATTGGCGGTCATATACGCTGAGTTTTAAACCGTCTCGCCTCTCTACTCACTGGGTAGCTCGACGTGTGGGAGGTATACAGTACTGGTTCTTATAAGGAATAAGTGGATGGATTACCACTTAAAATCGACCGTCATACATAGCCTAAAATGTACAGAAAAAATAACATTCAACACCAAACAAACAATACTACACCAACTATCACAGCGTTTTACAATTATTGGCTGGAATGACTGCGTTACACAAGTACAGGAGTAATATTGTAATTGTGTATTCCCTTCTAATAAAGTCCTACAGCAGCGTGGTAAATACTTGTAAACATGACACGAGCACAGAAATGCGAGATTAACAGTTTTAATCGGTTCCGAAAGTTCCAGTATAAAAAATGCATTATGGTCAGATTGGTTATCAACACGCTCAGTTACAAAATAGAGTGTTTTGTTTTTGTTTTTTGCTTTGCGATATAGGGTTAAGTTGCTCACACAGACCACATACCAGGAATCATTATTTAAATTCTTATCACGGCGTCGATACTTCAATAACAATGAAGTAAGTTGCTACCTATTAATATAAACGTCTATAAGTGTTAACCAATACAATGATAGTACCTGCATTTTGTCATGCTATAATTATATGCACTTAAACTTATTACTAAATACCTTAAATATCATTTCATAACGTGACGTAATCTTCTTGCGTATACCGGATTAGCTCCCTTGATCGCCGACTCTTCAATGTTAAACCAATAACGAATCAATGTGCTAAAAGTACTGATTATGACTTTGTGCTTTAAACATCGAGACAATTGTTTTTACTAACATATATTGAATTACAATATACTGATAGACTTGTATGGTCGCTCCAATTGTCCTATGTATATGGGTCGGTGGTTATGAATAGGGTGATACATGTATTACTGAATCTTTATTTGTACACTCATATAAGGATCTTCTTTACTTTAAGAAATAAACACCGAACTGTATATTATATGACGAACATGGTCGTTTTCCTGCTGTAATATTTTATTAAAGAAAAGGTTATAAGTCCAACTGGAAGATTAGCATTCACATAATACAATCACTAAAACAAGTATAACAACGCAAGTACACCACAAACACATTCAGAAAAAAGGCACACCACAAACATATACCGGTTGACAACAGGGATACAGCCCTGGAACGGTCAGTGGCAAAAGGGACCACCGGGGAGTTCAAACCGGTTCATGGGTGCACCGAACCTCACTTTTAAGTCAAACATGATAGTTTTTCTTTTGGGGTGGCGGTTGGGGTGGGGAACTTGCCTGCAGAAAGCAATAAACAAATTGTTACTATACAAGAGGTGTTCAACTTTCACACGTTTATTTTGTAACTGAATCAAATATCTTGACATTCTCGCCGAATATATTCATTTTAATGTCAAGTTTAATGATTCCTTCGATATAAAACATTATGACATTAACTATTATGTGTTTGCTAATATTGCTGCATCCATATTTATGAAAAAGGGTAGAGAGTTACGTTTTGAAGAAAACCTCTTTAATTATAAAAAAAAACACAATACAACTTTAAAAAAGTGCTTGTAAATTGTCGTTTAAGGTTATTGTAGTCTGATATGTCTATGTTTAAACGTAAAAAGTAGAATATGCATTTTTTTGCTATGTGTCGGTTTTCACGATTTCGGTGAAAAGTAACATAAAATTCGAAATTCGCAGTGTGGCGGCTGTAAAAAGTCTCCCCGTGCTACGAATCAGTAGTGTTATTTGTACTGGTCTATTGGGACCAGCGAGCCCAATATAGGTGGTTTTGAAGTAGAATACCGCTTAAGCCGGTGCTTCTCATGAACCGACTCAATAAAACCGAGTCTGCTGCTTTATTCTCTTAATTGTGTTTGTTGCTCCCAAAGGATCACATTTATCAGTATTTATTCTAGTTCGAAACATCAGCTGCAGGCATTGCTGTGATTTCCTCCACTATAAAAAGGAAGTTTCATTGGCATGACAATAGGATAAAAATGAGGTTTGGTGAGAGCCAAACCTTGTTTAAAACCCCACCCACCCAGCGGCAGTTTTGCCATTGACCGTGATAATGCGGTAGACCTGTTGTCAACCCGTTCGCGTTTGTGATGTAGCATGTCTTTCCTCACTTTTTCAGTATTTTTTGCTTCTGACACATTGTTATGTTTGTTTTGTTTATTGCATGATTTTGACTGTGTTCTGTGAAACTACATTTCCTGTTCGATAACACCGAATCTGCTATTTTCTCTTTTGTTTGTGTTGTTGTCCAAAGGATCCCCCTTTCAGAATTTATTGATATTAGCACTAGCGTTTGTTTAGTGTCGAATGGCTGCTGTACAAAGTCGCCCGACTACAAATCAGTAGCATTGTTACTTACTGTCCTTCGGAATCATTAAGTCCACTATATGTGGCTTTAAAGTAGAATTTAAAATAAAGGCTTAAGCCGGTGACAGGGGCTTGAGAGGTGTTGCAGTTGTGATGCTTCCAACTGATCCACTTGTCTGTATTTGTTTCATACCGTATTGCATATGTATTGTAATAAGAATCATTTAACAAGTATTTCTCTTGAGAATATTATTCAAGTAAACATTGTATTGTATAGAAATGAATTAAATTTCGGACATACCGGTAATCTGCTTTAAAGAGTTAAATATGTATTCAAGTGAATACACGTCTTTGGCCTTTGATTCATTCTAAAGTTTTACAGTCGGAATAAACTATAACACGATTGTTCTTTAATTTTGCAGTTATTTACTGCGATGGAATTGAGCTTTGCAATAAACGCTTCACACGTTTATACGTTGATAAAAACTACTTTTAACACTCATATTTGTTTATACTTATGTAACTCCAGAAAACATGTCGGCATCACCTGCGTGGAAAGAGAGGGACAACTGTGTTCGATGTTGTTCTCTGACTTTAGATGGCGGCGGATATTTTTCTAAGCAACTCCTGCTGCAAGAAACTATATCCAACAGAAGGTTTAGCAGCATGGACGCGCTCCTGGCAGCATATCAGAAGAATCTCAACAAGCTGAAATATAAACACATTGTTAACGAGACACAGTACCTACTTATGTTCCCTTTAAATGGCAACTCTCCACAGTTAGACAAATGGGACATTACCTTGACAACGTTGGTCCTCACTACGTGCGTAACGTTAAGTCAGAATCAGAAGGATGCAATACGAGACATACGAGACATGAGGAATACTGTCCACGGACACATTACACAAATGGCCATGACTGAGCTCGAATTTCAACAAACATGGACAGATATTTCTACTAAACTGAAACATTGTTCCACGTTGTTGACAGACCACAAGTGTCAAACCAGGCTAAACGATATGATTGCGTCTATAAAGCGGGAAGTGTTATCGTCAGACAAAGTAGTGGAAACCGTCAAGGAATGGTACGAGTCTGAGAAAGAGATGGAGACACTGATGCTGGGCCTAGGAAACAGGATTGCCACACTTGCCGGTAAGGATAGAAGTTGGTTATTAATTATAATCATAAAGATACAGGATCAATGTTCACGCAATAGTTTTGTGTTTGTTTTAGAAATCGCAGAAAATGCCAAACGCGATAAGCATATTTAATCAGGAATACATTGCTTTTAATTATCAACACTAAGCAATACATTAACTTGTGCTTTATAATTGCTGTATGATACCATGTGTTATGTTAGTGTCAGTCTATAGAAATTATCACAAATACATCTGTTGTTTTTAATCAACCGGGTGACTATAAAGGCTTCGGTTTGTATTTAGTAAACAATTTTGGTATTTGTATTATGTATTACTAAATGAACGCCTGATATATATTAATGAGGTGCACGCCCTTTTCGTCATAATCATTTCTTAAAAGTTGATTTATGTTCGCTTAAGACATAACGGTTGTATGAATTTACCTCAGTGAATACGTGCACAAGTAATTTAGTTCACCAAGGGACACACGTTTGTCAGTGTTAATTTAAAACAAAATTGGTTTATTTTCCATCCGGTGTTTCAAAAGAAAATAGTTTAAGGAGATGAATTTATATAAGCTTTGATAAGCTTGTTTTCAGATTGTATAAATTGTTTATAATACATATGTGAACAATGCAAAATAAATATTGTTTAAACCAAAAGAAAATATTGATCGGAAACCAATAACAATGACAATTCTTGGCCCGCCCGTACAAGAAAAGATATGCCCATAAAATGCTATCGGTCACCTTATTATTCCATATATAATCACTCTACGTTGTAATAATGGAGTACAGCACTATTGAATGCAGACCAATATGCTAACAGTTAAAGATATTACAAATTCATTTCAGACACACAAAAACGACAGATTGATCAAATACAGCAAGGACTAATAGCAGTGAAAGTAGAGATGGGTATGTATTAAGACAATAGGACACAGAAATTGCAATACTATTAAGATTAATGACACAAACACGTTAGACAAATCTCTTAATAGATACGATCATACTACCAATTTTCAAGTATGTAAAGGAAGCATGGCACCATACAAACGTGCCACACTATTATAACAGGATATAATTAACACAGAAATAAAACTCGTAAACAAATCACGAATTTATGAATTGTATAATGGATTCTATTTCTGTTTGTATAATAGTTCCAGTCTCCTCAGTTGTCTTTGGCCAGATCTAATTACTAACTGCAGTGAAAAATAGGAGCCAGTCTCCCAATATTCAGATAATGGATATCGGAATGGATAAGCACAACTTTTATATTCTACATTCCTCCAATTCTGTATTAAAGATTTCAGATAACGAAAATACATGCAAAGGTCCAAACAAAACCACCGTTTTGAACTGTTTGTTAAGCTGTCGAAACATGTTCTCTCGCATTTAAGAGGGGACGAACCACCAAATTTCCCATCATTTAATCTAGATGAGCGGAATTCCATATTCAGTGCAAAACGTATATCATTAAAAATGAGCATAAATGTCGAACAGGAAATACAGCTTTCACAGAACATAGTAGACCCAAAAACACGCAAAAGGGTAATCATGAGTGGCAATGTTAGCAAAGAATAAAGGCATATGACGTCACAAACACAAAAAAGGTTGACAATAGGGCTACCGCCTTGGAACGGTCAGTGGCGAAAAAGGGCGCTGGGGGTCCAAACCTTACACTTACCCTACTGTCATCCCAATAAAACAATGACTTGGCAGAAGCCAGGAGCAAGTGATTAAATCATTGAGGGCACGACAAAACAAGATTGCAGACAAACATCAAACTTCACAGTCCTTTTGGGCTCTAGGTAGACGTCATCATAATGTCCACAGCCTATCCGGTCATTGCACAATTAAAGAGGAAAGCATAGGGCCGACCTGTAAATGGGTCCACCACCAAGCATGTGGTGCGTTGCAACTTGATAGGGTCATAACCTCTTTTGATAAACCTTTTAACAAGTTTAACAAAGATAGTATAAATTGATCTTGGCCAAGGATCTTAGAAAGTTTGTAAATGGAATCACCATAGAAGTCAGGTTGTGATAGTCTTTGTCGCAGAAGAGTTCTTAAATTACTTTTATATTTGGAAAGAAGATCAGGGTTACGATAATAACATTTTGCAAATGTTTTACGAAGTTTATGGTAACGGTAGCCCTGATGGAGTAGCTTTTTAGTTATACACATATTACGAATATTTAAGTCCTTAACACGAGTACAAGCTCTAGAAAAACGAATAAGTTGAGACACATAAGACACCATAAGAAGTTGCTCGGGGAACATCCCCATCTAAATGAGGATAATAACAATAAAAAAATTAAAGCATCTCTCTTGTCATAGATTTTGCTAATTATTTCAGCATTTTCAAAAGACAGATGTAAATCGATAAAAGAAGCGTTAATATCAGAAACACTGGCTTCGTTAATATAAATATAAAAATCGAACAGAAAAAGCAGCACTCAAGGACGACAGTCAACCACAAACACACACAGAAACAAAGAACAAAGATCAAACAAAGAAACAAGCAAACACACATTAAGTTGAAGTTCTTTAGGTATATAGTATTAACCATTGTAAAAAAGAAAGGGTTGTCGATGTTCAATATGTCATCCAGATATCGAGAGGTGTCATTAAAGCTTCAATAACATCTGCATGTGTATCTGTTGAAAGACTCAACATGAAATCTTTTTCATAGCAATATAAAAACAAATCTGCAAAGGGTGCACAGTTCGTACCCATAATAATACAATAATTTGTCTATAAACGATAGTTCCATGCCTAACGAAAATATTATCTAATAGAAAAATAAGTGATTTACAAACATCATGGCAAGTCCACATAGTGTAATTGTCCAAATATCTATATATGTATTCAGATATTACAGTGGAGGGAGTGTCACCCAACCATCTGAATACAAATATGGCTCAATTAACTCCGATTAATGTGGACTATATGCTATATATATGTTGTATATCCCTTTGTGATATATACGATGATTTACACCTTCCAGATAAAACAAATATCAATAGCATTCATCATACGTAGTCTAAATAATTATAAAACATGTAGAGAACAGTGGTGTGTGTGTCTATATGCACGTAAACCCACTCATAGCGTATTTTAATGTTTAAGGATGTCAGTTCTGAAATAAGTAAACAAAAGCAAAAAGGTATTCACTGTTGTTTACTTTTTTAACTTTAAAAATAACGAAACACATTCCAATATGACATACACGATATTTACAATTCATGAGTTCTTAACAGAGTAGCCGGGCTTAAACTCCAATCTAGAAAATGCCTCATCGACTCGTATAATGGATCTAGGCAGAATGATCAAATACATTTTCAATGAGTAATTCGAACTTTTATATTTGACTTTATTCTTAAAAATCAGTTATAAATACAAAAAAGAGCATGAACATGTATGATGAACACATGTCATTCAATACAGAAAGAGCCGAACACACTATTGGATGGGTATGAATACTGAACTGGGGATCCCTTGGAAACAAACACAAACAAGAGATAATAGTAGCAAACGCGGTTTTATTGAGTCTGTTCATGAGAGGTAATGTAATGCAACGTGCCAAACCTCTCACGCCTCCTAGCACCGGCTTACGCGATATTCTACGTCAAAAGCCACAAAGATTGGGCAGGCTGAAGTATCAAATTTAGTTGGTAATGAACAAATATGTCTGCAGTTTTAAATACTTATTGAACTAAGTAAAGGCTAAGGCTAAGGTTTAAACAAATTTATATTGTAAGTTACTATACTTTACTTTTTAATTTACAATGTGTTCATACTGTACAATTATTATCTATATTATAAAAGGGGAGAAAAAATGAATATAAATGTGTATTCAGTATTATAGATTACTGTAACATATGCGTTTTTCTATATTCAGGTGCATTTGAAAAGCGACAAAAATCCGCTGACCCAGTACTAAGGAATATGCAAAGTAAGAACATAAGTATGTTAATACATAAATGATAACATGGATATTATTTATAGGCAATTGTTCTATTTATGCGCATTGTTTATTCTGGGAAGTAAGTAACAAACAACTGGTGGGTGTAGTGTCAATATATGCCACAAAGTGACTTTTTATTCACAAGGGTGTGAATATGTTTAAAGTTCAAATAGTAGACATGTAATAGCTAGTGCATGCAACATTGTAATATTATGTAACACATATTAATTTCCTTTAATTGCATAATGAAACTGATATAGAATAAAGCACTATAAAATTAGATGTACTAAATATTATTATGCAATATTACGTAATCTAAGTTGTTACACGATTTGTCGTTAATTGGAAATAACTGTTTTTTGATTAAAAACATTAATGTTGTTTATATAATCTTTAATTAGCTATGGCGATTTTCGCCTAATCATGGAGCATAGACGTAGAATAAAGTCAATACGAGCGCTATGATATAGTGTGCATTTATATATATATATTTTTTATTTTTTTTTTATTTTTTTTTTGTAGAGTGGTTGGTTGGGGATTGTGGCGGTTTTAGAATTTTCCACTCCGACTGGCTGTTGTAAAACACAGAGCCTGAATGGGATATGTTACCGATAACCCTAGTGATGCTGGGGGCCCGCCCCCGCTGTTTTAATAAGCCAATGGTATTCGTGTTGCGTTATAAACGCTGAAGCGCGTAATAGATTTATAAACCTGGGTCCAGGCCGTACGTACAGAGAACAAACGCTTTGCATAAATATCCAATTACTTCGCAATTACATTATTTATGCGCATTGTTTATTCTGGGAAGTAAGTAACAAACAACTGGTGGGTGTAGTGTCGATATATGCCACAAAGTGACTTTTTATTCACAAGGGTGTGAATATGTTTAAAGTTCAAATAGTAGACATGTAATAGTGTATGCAACATTGTAATAGTATTTAACACATATTAATTTCCTTTAATTGCATAATGAAACTGATATAGAATAAAGCACTATAAAATTAGATGTACTAAATATTATTATGCAATATTACGTAATCAAAGTTGTTACACGATTTGTCGTTAATTGTTGGCAATACTATGTCGAAATCGAAGCTTTAATTTTTTAGTTTATTTTTTATCTTTTCGACTCATTTTTTAAACAAATCAGGGTGTGAAACATCGAAACGGTATTGTTAGGAAGCCACAGTGAAGCCTACGGCTTTAGATCTGTTATTATATTGTTTTTTTAAAACCAAATAAACAAATAAACAATACAATGTTCATCCAACTATTTAATACAAGTGTGTTGATCAATCCAAACTAATTTGATTTAATGAAATGGGTATAACATGTTCATGTTCATTTGAACGTAGTAAAGGTTGGTTACTATGTTAGGTACGTGCAAACAAAACAGTAAACGTCGTACAACGGGTTACACGAGAATAATTGCATGCGTCGAAACAGAAACGATAGGATCAATATGAAAATATGAGTTATTTGATATATGCATTGCAGTCCATTTCCTCTATATATATAATATATATTGTATGTATAATATGCTGCTATAAATCGAATGGTACGGCTCCATTAAACATTTCCTTTCGGCAAAAACACACTTAAACAATAACACACTAAATGTTATCCCTTCAAAGTTTCATTATCGACAGTATAAGCGTTTTGCCCAAGCAGGTGAACAAACTTAGGATGTGACAGTTTGAAATCTCTTGACGTTAAATACAATACTGAAATGGTTTAAAGCGGAACTTCAGCTTTCATGAATTTCGTATTACAAAGTGTTTGGTGATTAAAAGGCTACAACAACGCAGTTTTGTACTTTCTATTAGTAGCTGCAACACTTATTTACAAAACATCTTCGGTATTCTCTGTAATATTACTTGAAATTAAGTGTGCAGAATATAAACTGTAAAGCGCAAATTCCTTTGAGTTTATTTTGCTCCTTTAGTATACAAGTTAATTTATTTTACCATCTTTATTCACATGGATTTGTATTAGAATAAGTGGGATCGGTACCTGTTTTTATAAATAGTTATTTGCGTGTTCATGCGTCATTAAATAAACATGCCGATTGATCTGAATGACACGCTTTTCCTAAATGAAATTTCATGTTTATTTGACAAACAAGATTACCAACGCCAATAGAACAATCGTATGATTATTGCTACTTCTTAAAAACATTTATTCAGATCGTTTCACGTATAAAACATATTTTTCTTAGCAACTTAATTTCCTTCATATAATTGCAATTGCCTCAATGTAACTAAAACTGAATTCCTATTACTCGACAGGTCGTTTCAAATATACCCGTGCAAACAAAGTTCCTGAAAAAATACGTCCGCCACCAGAGATCAGCGATATAATGTTAAAGATCAGCGATATAATGATAAAGCTACAAAATCATCATAGAGTTGTAGTTACTGGTTTTGACCCTGACAGACAGCTTGAACATACCATGAGGGCTATCGAAGGCATTGGTACAAACATCGCACGCTGTGTAGAGGTGCAGGACGCAAATGATTTGATCCACGTTTGTCGTGACGATGTAGACCTTGTTTTGTTCGTTGATCCTTTCGGTAAAGACAGATATGACCATACAAGAGCAAGCGCTGTAGCCGAATATTTCGATCGCATTCTAGCGAATACGCAGATGTCGAATGCCGATGACATCATAGATATTGTATTCGTTACAAAGCATACAATTCTTCAAGAGTGCCTGACTGATCACAACCACGAGGTATTGGATCAAGTGGTTAAGATAGAAACACCAACAACTTCGTCAGAACCAATAAATCTAACCAGTAAGTACACGTATATGTGTGTAAACAGTTTTTCTCGAGCAATATTTAAAAGAAAAAACTTAATAGATCTAGAAGAAATCAAGCACATAGTTATTCTAATATTCTAATGTAATATTTACAATGTGACCCTTTAATAATGTGTTGTTCCAAAAAGCTCTCAATACATCTCACTATGTCAGAGGGAAGCATGGTGGGGAACTGTAATTTGGTCAACCACCAAACATGCAATGGGTGGCGTCATAAAATCAATCCTTTGATAAATTCGTTACTAAGTTTTTTAAAGATTGTAAGAAAATAAATACTGAAAATGGGATGCGTTTTGAAGCAGCAAACACAAACCAGAGCGAAAAGAAACAGACTCGGTTTAAATGAGTTCATGAGAGGTAATATAAGATGCAACACCTCTCAATCAAACCGAGACTGCAATATTTCGTATGGGTCGTATTCGGCCGTTTCCAACGGTCCACTCTCATACTCAATTTTGTCTACCTGAGGTGTCATTAAACGTTTTGATGACATCTAACTGAATATCTGGTGAAAGACTTAACATGAAATCTCGTTCATTGCGATGCAAAGCCAAATTTGTGAAAAGAGATGCACAGTCCGCATCACGGGGATGCGAACACTAATTTGTCAATGAAACGTGGTTTCATACCTGACGAAGATAGTATCTACTAGGAATATAAATGCTTCAACAACTTCTTGGTAATCAGAGTGTAATCTGTCTACATTGCATATTTCACTACCGTTTATGAACAATAAATAATCTCAATCAAACCGAGACTGCAATAGTTTGTATGTGTCGTGTAAGGCCGTTTCCAAAGGTCCATTATCATACTCTGTTAGAAAGCATGCTTTAATTTTGTTACAAACCAAACTTGTTTTAATTGTCTCTAAAAATGGTATTTTGAATAAAAGAAACGCACCTTTAATTTATACGGTTGTATGGTCAGGTTGTATATAGTGTGGTTAAAGTAATACGTATTTATCAATATAAGTAACTGTTATCACAACCGTGTCCTGGTTTTGTAATTGATCTGCATAAATTAATCTCTGAGTTGTTATAAGCTTGAGCTCAGTACTGTTTCATATGATCGTTACCGGCAGAAAGAAACACACCCAAAGGTTTGAAATGTTTGTAACGATGCAGGCTCTAGAATTAGAAATACTTCAGTCAGCGTGCGTAAGGTTGTCTGCGTAATTTGGGAGTCCAGTATTTAGTTGGAAGTCGTCTTGTGCTATACCAAAGCTTTGAGAACGGTGCACTAATTGATATGTGTGGGAACAACATCAATCTCCGTATGTTGAACCTGAGTATAGGAATAAGTGCTCCCGAGTTCCAGTAATAAAACTTTGACATACTTTAGGCGTCAAACAATAAATATAGTGTTATATATAGATGCTTAATTTCTCATTTCATATTACAAAACGAAAAGTTCTACTCACTGTGTAAGATGTTGAGGAAATAAAGAGGAGTTTATTATATAGCTATAATGAAACATTAAGATGACATGACCAAATTAGGAATTATTATTCAGTTCCTACATACACTTCACAAATATAATTAGTGATACATTTGTATGCTGGCTTGTCTGTGTATAATACATCAAACATATATTCATTTTACCACCAAGTAGTTGGTTACATAGTATGCACAATTTAAGGAAAACGTAAATTTAACACTAAAACGTAAACATTATATTTGAATAAAAGTTAATTCTTCGAACTAATAAATACATGCACTAGAGTATTTTGTAGCATGGTCGGTGACATTTCCTTTGATAAATGCAGAGCATTAAATCGTTTAATTTAGGGTAACAAAAGGGACGTAGCTATGCCGTATTACAACTACCGGATATAGTAATTTAGAGTACGGTCACTATGAAGTCACAGTGTTACTTAGTACACCATGCTACAAAACAGATATAGTCTGTCTCAGCTCGTTGGTTATTTAAACACATCGATGGGCTACGCCCATCTCGGTGTTTAAATAAGCCAACTCGCTGAGACCAGACTCTATCTATTACATAAAGTGTCCTAGTAAAATAAATTTGGTTTGCATTGGCAGGGCATATATTCTACATGTAGTAATTTAATAAAATAATCATAGCGTGTATACTAAATTATCTGCGAGTACTTGTCACAGACGTGGTTAATATGTCAAAGATAATGCATGTTAATACCTTTACCACACAAGTAGATACATATCATCTGGATGATATTTTGAACATCGGTAACAGTCTTTTTCCTACAATTAATACTGTTTTCAAAATGATATTCAGCTGAACAAAGTTAACTTTTCTGATCATACCGCTATATTACATCACTTGCAAGGATTGACAGTCCGAGGGAAAAGTGATCATTCCTACTGGGAAATAATTGCCTAGGGAAGTATTCCCCAATATACGGATGTTTTGGAACTTCCTTTTAAGAACTATTTAAGCAATACATAATCGACGCTTAAAACTGCGTGCGTAAGCAACCCCAGAAATGAGGTATATTAGCGAGCGAAGTAGCATAGTTGAGCCAACGTCATGTGTTGATTTGTTTCGATGATAAACCTTGTATTTCATGTTATTATTAACTTTCCTCCGTTTTGGTCGCCCATCCTTCCCTCTGACATACGTTAGATGTGTAAGTCTCGTTGGCTGCAACTGCTGTGGTTGCTAAGTACAGTTCTGAACACATCCTGGTGTATTTCTAAATATGTATTACAGTTACTATATCTCTTTAGAGCAACATGTAGTACGTGTATCGTTTTCATTTATCTGGATGTTGACCCTAATTGTATTGATACCGTGTATCTTGTCAATTCGGGCGCTGAGGAGAGGAAAATAGCGAGGTTGTCTAGACAAAGCTCTAATTAAGCTAGCCAGTAGGCTGTATTGCCTACTGACCGTTACAGGTCGATAATCTTATATTCACCACTCGTTATGTTGTGTTTTGGTTTATTCATTCTTTATGTCATTTGCATATTTGTTTACGTTTGTGATGCAGTGCATATCTACGTTTCCACTGCGATTTGGTGCTGTGATTTATATAGGACCTGTTGTCTCATTCCAATGGAGATTTTGGCAATTTATTCGCCAATTTGTAAATAAAATAATCAATTCACTAACTTTCATTCTTTAATGTCAATGACGCCACGTGCTTTAGGATTCCTACAGTAAGGAACATGAGACGAATTAAGTATTTCAAAACGAAATTTCATTAATATCTATTTGTATTCTCCTTATTTATCTGTTAAAGTGGAGAAATACTGAGCAATTGTTTTAACAAAATAAATACTGGCCATTGTGAAGCAGTTGATGTTCCCTCATTTGAATGAAGATGATCCTTGAGCAACATAATATGGTTTGGCATTGAAAGTAGGTACATGAATATATGCCGAAAATGAAAATTAATGTAGCAAACAACAAACACAAGGAAAAATGAAAGAAAAATATGCGCAGCACAAACAAACAAAAAGGGTTTATAATATGGGTACATCTTAGAAATGGTCAATGGCATAATGGCCGCTGGCTGTTTATACCAGGTTACAGGGAACACCAATAACCAATAACCATTAATTAGCCATTGACTGTTCAACTTCGCTATCTCCTAGGGTCAATACTTGTATTTTTGTAATGTAAGTACACTTATTATTTACATTCTTGATATTTTTAATATATTACCTTAATGAGTGTTTTGATTGACTTTGATAGGTGAAAGGTATATTTTGTTTCGATACTTGCATCTACTTGTCTTCGGTTACGCGGTGTCTGGTATGCTTACTAATATCCGTATCTCAAACGTCAATGCAAGCAATTTCGGTCTAAGAGTTCCGATGTCAAAATTAACCAATCTACATGTATTATCAAAACTAACAAATTCAACTCCGATGCGGCTACCAGTACAATGTACCAGAAACACGAAAATGGCGCACATGTATAACTATCGTTTTTTATCTTTATTTACAGAAAAACAAAAGCAGCGAGGGGAGACTGTAGATGATTTTTTCTGCAATCTGCAAGGTACGGTATGAAAATATCTCATTGAAGGTTCATGTGCAGCGTCATGTGTATACCATATTCGGGATGGCTCAAACCTTCGTACAACCGGCATTTTAAACGCGGGGCTAGAAATGTGAACAGTAGCAAACATGTTTCCCTACTATTCTTTAACAGTCTAAATCAAACCAATAACTACTGAACAGGGGATCCCTTGGAAGCAACAAACACAAACAAGAGATAAACTTAGCAGCCTCGGTTTTACTCAGTCTGTTTATAAGAGGTAATGTCGATTGCAACACCTCTCAGGCCTCCTAACACCGGCTTAAGCGATATTCCAGTTTAAAGCCACGAATATTCGGCTCGGTGATCCCAAAGGACCGGTAAATAATAACACTACTGATTTCTAGTCGGAGCAGCTCTTTACGGCCGCCTTACAGCAAGACAAACCTGAATATTGTTTGTATTTATCGTGTTCTGCGAATTCCAAATTACTCCTTCCATACACTTTTAAAAATGCATCAAACATCACTCTTACCCTATTGCCATCCCAATAAAAATGGGGGCAGGGTAAATGTTGATATCCCCGCCAGTTCATATTCTCTAACAAACAAAACAAGGCAGCATTAATAAGCATACCAAATTAATGGCCATGCATATATGAATACAAGAGAAGATTTAAGACACACACTACCGTCCGTAGAAGATTTAGTTAGACGTCGTCATAGGGTCCACAATCTGTCCGGCCGTACAATCAAAGAGGAAAGCATAGTGGCGAAATGTGACTTGATCAACCACTAAACGTAAAGTGCTTTGCAGAATGATAGGGTCATAAACTATTTTGATATTTGTTTAACAAGTGTATTAAAGATTGCATGAAAGTGATTGTGACTAAGGATCTTACGAAGCTTGTCTTTGTCGCACAAGAGTTCCTAAATTACTTTTATATTTTCAAAGTAGATCAGGGTTACGATAATACAAGTTTGCCAATGTTTTTTAGCAGTTTATGGTAACTGTAGCCCTGCTGTAGTAGCTTCTTAGTTACATAAAAATTACGAACATTAAAGTTCTCAACACGACTACAAGCTCCAGAAAAAACGTATACGTTGAGAAACATAGACCTCATGAGAAGTATCTCGGGGAACATCTCCATTTAATGGGAATACTTTACAATATCAAAATTAAAATGATCTCTCTTTTCATAGACTTAACTATTTATATCATCATTTTCAATAGAGAGATGTGTATAAAAATACGCGACAGTATCAGCAATGTTTACTTAGCTTTGTTTAGATGAAGTCATTTGGAATAGGTAGTATTAACCATAATAGAAAAGAAGGTCTGTCAGTGTTCAATACGTCATCCAGTTTAACATGAAATGTAGCATTCACAGAACACAGTCAATAAAATAAACGACAACTGCAAGTGCACATAGAAACAAAGTATGAGATACCACAGACATAAAATGACCGAAAATAGCGGGTACGGCCTTGGAATGGTCAGTGGAAAATAGGGGTACGGCCTTGGAATGGTCAGTGGAAAATAAGGGTACGGCCTTGGAATAGTCAGTGGATAAAGGACGCTGTGGCTTTACACCAGATATCAGAGTGCACCAAACAGTATTCGTATCCTACTGATAAACAGGGTAAACAAAGAAATGCCCGCCAGGCTATATCCTCTAACACACTAGGCAGCGTTATATAATCATCTTTATATGACTATAACAAAACGAAAGCCTAGAAACACTCAATGCAAGTATGTAATAACTTGCAGTAGCCAAAGTAACAATAATATATACCGTTAAGTGCGCAACCAGACAAGTTACACATTTTATATTTCATTCGAAATAACTAGCTCTGATCTGACCTCAAGTGAGTATGTTGCAAAATAGCAAATCATCTCAACCGTTCACTGCTTCCATATATAAGTATAGTAGTATACAACTGAAAAAACCGTTCACTGCTACTAACGCATGTCCAATTGATAAACTTCTGTATCAGTCGGATGCCTAACGG
>JAWPHD010023368.1:0-22295 GCA_037043455.1 Cyrtodaria siliqua | reverse complement strand
CGTATGTCAGACTGATTAATGATGCAATAATATAATCCATAACACGTTTATTAAATCAGAGCGAACCACAACAGCTGGGGAAATACCTGGACACAAGCCGGGAAAGTAACTGGACACAGTCGAGGAAAAACTTGACACCTAATATTGAGTACTATCTCACATAATATTTATTATATCTCAATTTCCAATGTTTTCCCCGCTAATCTCTCATGTCAGCCTCATTGATAGGTGATAGTATAACCAATAACACTCTATTAAATCAGAGCGGCACCATTGTTAGAGGAAAATAACCGTTGGAAAATAATTGGACAGAGTCGGGTGAAAACTGGATCATATTGTGTATCTCAATAATATGTTATCAAATCACATCTCTAATTGTTTTCCCGCTAATCTCTTCATGTCAGCCTCATTAATGAGGAAATAGTATACACCAATAACACTGTATTAAATCAGAGAGGCACCATTGTTAGGGGAAAATAACCGCTGGGAAATAACTGGACACAGCCGGAAATAAAACTGTACCATATTGTATATCGCATTAATATGTTATCATTTCTCATCTCCATGTTTTTCCGCTCAACTCTCATGTCAGCCTCATTAATGAGCAATAGAATAACCAATAACACTCTATTAAATCAGAGCAGCACCATTGTTAGAAGACAATTAACGCTGGGAGATAACTGGACACAGCCGGGAAAAAAACTGGACCATATTGTGTATCGCAATAATATGTTATCATTTCTCATCTCCATGGGGTTTTCCCGCTCAACTCTCATGTCAGCCTCATTACATCAGACTCTATTAAATCAGAGCGGCACTATTGTTAGGAAGAAAATTACCGCTGAGAGATAACTGGACACAGCCGGGAAAAAACTGGACCGTATTGTGTAAGCGCAATAAATGTTATATCTCATCTCCAATGTTTTCCCGATCATCTCTCATGTCAGCCTCATTAATGAGGCAATAGTATAACCAATAACACACTATTAAATAAGGGCGGCACCATTGATAGAGGAAAATAACCGCTGGGAAATAATTGGACACTGCCGGGAAATAACTGGACATAGTTCGGGAAAAACTGGACCATATCGTGGTATCTCAATATTAATTTTATCATATCTCATCTCCAATGCTTTCGCGTTCATCTCTCATGTCAGACTCAATAATGATGCAATAGTATAACCAATAACACTCTATTAAATTCAGAGGCGGCACCATTGTTAGATGAAAATAACCGCTGGGAAATAACGTGGACACAGCCGGGAGAAAGACTGGATCATATTGTGTATCGCAATAATATGTTATCATATCTCATCTCCAATATTTTCCCGCTCATCTCTCATGTCAGCCTCATTAATGAGGCAATAGTATAACCAATAAAACACTACTAAATAAAAGCGGCACCATTGTTGGAGGTAAATAACCGCTGGGAAATACACTGGACACAGCCAGGAAATAACTGGACACAGTCGGGAAAAAACTGGACCGTATTTTGTATCTCAATAATATGTTATCATATCTCATTTCCATTGTTTTCCCGCTAATCTCTCATGTCAGCCTCATTAATGAGGCAATAGTATAACCAATAACCCTATATTAAACCAGAGCGGCACCTTATTGCTAGAGGAAAATAACCGCTGGGAAATAACTGGACACAGTCGGGGGGTGGGGGTGGGGGGGGGTGGGGGGGTCGGGGGGGGGGGGGGGTAACTGGAACATATTGTGTATCTCAATAATATGTTATCATATCTCAACTGCCAATGTTTTCGGGCTCATCTATCATGTTAGACTCATTAATGATGCAATAGCATAACAATAGAAACTCTATTAAATCAGAGCGGCACCATTGTTAGAGGAAAATAACCGCTGGGAAATAACTGGACACAGACGGGGGAAAACTGACCATTTTGTGTATCGCAATAATATGTTATCATATCTCATCTCCAATGTTTTCCCGGTCATCCCTCATGTCAGCCTCTCATTAATGAGGGCAATAGTATAACCAATAACCCTCTATTAAATCAGAGCGGCACTATCTTAGAGGAAAATAACCCGCTGGGAAATAACTGGACACAGCGGAAAAAACTGGACCATATAGTGTATCGCAATAATATGTTATCATATCTCATCTCCAATGTTTTCCCTCTCATCTCTCGTGTCAGCCTCATTAATGAGGCAATAGTATAACCAATTCCACTATTTTATCATAGCAGTGGCAAAACTCAAGGGAACAACGTCCTGTGAATAATTAGACACAGCTGGGGGAAAACTGGACCAAATTGTTTTATTTAATAAATGATATCAATCTTTGCTTCAATGTTTTCCGAACACTTTCACGTCAAACTGTTTGTCTGTTTGCGTGTTTGTTTTTGTGTTTTGGGGTTGACTGTCGTCCTTGAATGCTGCTTTCCTGTCCGATGTTTTATCCTTCTATAATGAGTTAATAGTTTAAGTTTAATAATATTGTATTGCAGATATGTTACAATACATCAATTCAACATCACAATATGCATAGGCAAACATATTATCGCAAATGGATTGGGACTACTAAGTTATTAAAACATTAGTTACAGTTCTCTACACTGTGGCTGAAAAAAGAGTATCGGTTTGAAATTGTAACAATACATTTAAATATGAATTTGATAAGGAAAAAAATTCCAATTTTAAACTCTGCCGTGCCATTCTACCCCGACGAATCTCCATTGAAATAACATCCCATATCCCCGTTCAGGCTGATAGAAACATATCGACAGTTGATAATAGACACATCGTTTAATGTTTTTAATATAGTTTTGAACTTGAGTAAATATACTCAGTTGCAAAAAGAAAGGCGTCACTGATGTTTGTTTAGATTTAATGTATAAAGTGTTTTAGAATTAAATTGACAAATTCAAAATGAATATGCCATGTTCGATACCAACGTTTTAATCGTTCCATTGCTAATATCACGCTATCATTTGTTTTTCAATAGGTCGAATCATTAAGGGACGTTCTCTCGATAAAGAGGATAGGGTGTAAGTAAAATTTTCGAAGTGTCCAGTTTCTTTTGCAACTGTATAGAATAGGATGTTCCTCGTCCGTTATTTGGTTCGAGGCCGTAACAAGTTTGAGAGTACTTAAAGGATGAATAAACGAGTGTCTAAAAATATGGCCGTCTTCATTTCTGAAATTACACATCTGAACAAATAATGCTCACATTTTCAACACCATCACCACATATACAATTGGGAGTATCCCTCAAATGATTAAGATAGAGATCAGCGTTTGAAATTACTGCAATTGTTTCGCAAAACGCGCATGTAGAACTGAAAGGTATCTATCACCCAATAATTATACACAATAGTTTTCGTCTAGAAAAATGACGGAAAATGAAATAAACAATGTGATATTATCTAATCTCATTTCAATTCTACACTAAATAATATCGACACACAATATACGTGTTGTGTATTTGAAATACAGGGTATCCATTTTTACATGAATAAAACAACTGAAGTCCGCTCATGGTACTTCTTTTGGGGCTCATGCTGTCGTTCATTTTTGTTTATAAGTGTAATACAATAATACTGCATTTAAACAATTCTAAACGTATGACGAATCCTGATGTACCCATATAAGATATAAACTTAGTCATACGTCTGCATTTTAATATGTATTTTGTTGCCTTTAATAAACCATTTTAACTGCTTAACCGGAACAGTAATGAAAGGGTCATGAAAACAAATTTAAGATAATATCAAGTTGTTTCATTTCACGACATAAATTTTCTGAAAATTTCCCAAGCATATAATGATAACACTAATGCACAAAATGCATTAATTTGCTTTTAAAAAGTATATTAGATGTGGTAAAGATCTATAACAATAAAAGATGTGATGGCACGTCTTTTTTATATTCAATATATAAATTGACAAACTGGATGGAAACATTAATTATGTCAAAACCAGATTTTAAGGAATGTTTCATATTAAACGATGCAAATTGTGGATGAACATGTAATTGTAATTCCTTAAACAACTTGATATTATCTTAAATTTTGTTTTCATGAAATTTGTAAGCAGTTAACATGGCTTATGTTGTCTGATCTACCGACGTAAATCGCAATTCATACACGCACTTGCAAATCGCAAATGTACACACACACTATATAACCATTTTTTAACCTAAAATATGTATTTCCTATGTTACATGTAACAAGTGAAGCAGACTCCTGTAATCAACACTTTTCGATATACTACCTTTAAAATAGTTGGATAGGGTCAAATTACATCAGGTTAACTACCTTGCGTTGTATACCTTCTCGCGCTGTCACCGCTGCGGGTTCGAATCCCACTGGGGAGCTCAACTTGTAAGTGAGAAAGTGTCGATTCTTTGGATGGTGGGAGGTATACAGTACTGGGTTTTATCAAGAAAAACGGGGTTGTGCCCTCTATCACAAAAAAATTTGACCATCATATATGGTCTAAAACGTACGGTGGCATAGACGTGACATGTGAGAAAAATAATTTATCTCGTGGCCACGACTTATTATCTCGTGGCCACAATCAGAAGTGCTAAAAAAAATTCGCTAGAAAGCGCGACTTTTCACCCCATATTGGGGTATGGGCTCCATCTCCCCCTACCGGCGCCACCCCCACCCCCACCACCCCACATCCGGCCACGCCAATTTTTTTTATACCTATTGCTGATTTGTTTTTGGTTCCTTTCATAGATGTATAGCTATGTGCCTCCCCCCCCCCCCCCCCCACCCCCCACCCCGCTAACCCACTCGAAACCCGATGTTTTTGTTCTTTTTTTTACATATTTCGTGTTGTTTTGGTCTATTCACAGACTTATAACTACGTTTTCCTCCCTTACCAGCCCCCACACCACCCCTCCGCCTTACCACACTCGAAACTCGATAGATTTTTTTATTTTTTTATTTTTACATATGTCTGTGTTGTTACGGTCCATTTCTAGATTATAGCTATGTTGCACCCCCACCCAAACTAACCCACGCGAAACCTGTTTTTTTTTTCTTCTTTTTTTTTTTTACATATTTCTGTTGTTTTTTGGTCCATTCATAGACTTAAAAGCTATGTTGTCCTCCTATCCCCACACACCCATGCCCCAACCCATTCGAAACCCGATTTTTCTTTACAATTTCTGTGTTGTTTTGGTTATACATATAGACTTATAGCTATGTTTCCCCCTACCCTCTCCCCACCACCCCCACCCCACACACACCCCACTCCGCCGTGGGGAAACGTAGCTATAAGTGTTTGAATAGACCTAAACAGCACAGAAATATGTAAAAAAAAAGCACATCGGTTTCGAGTTGGGTCAGGCGGGTGTGGGTTAGGTGGGGTGGGTGGGGGCGGAGGATGGGGGCAGGCAACATAGCTACAAGACTATGAATGGACCAAAAACAAATCAGCAATATGTAAAAAAAAAAAATCGGCTTGGCCGGACGGGTGGTGGGTGGGGGCGCCGGTAGGCGGAGAGGGAGCCCATACCCTAATATGGGTGAAAAGTCGATATTTCTAGCGATTTTTTTCAGCACTTCTGATTGGCTAATTATGTCGTGACCACGAGATAAATAAGTCGTGGCCACGATATAATAAGTCGTGACCACGAGATAATAAGTCGTGGCCACGAGATAAATAAATCGAGGCCACGACATAATAAGTCGTGGCCACGAGATAATAAGTCGTGGCCACGAGATAAATAAGTCGTGGCCACGAGATAAATAAGTCGTGGCCACGACATAATACGTCGTGCTACGGACATAATAAGTCGTGGCCACGTACTTAATAACTCGTGGCACGAGATAAATTATTTTTCTCACATGTCACGTCTATGACCGTACCACGACTTAATAACTCGTGGCCACAATGATAAATTATTTCTCACATGTCACGTCCTATGCCACCGTCCTACGGTCATAGACGTGACATGTGAGAAAAATAATTTATCTCGTGGCCACGAGTTATTAAGTCGTAGCCATGACTTATTATGTCGTGTCCACGACTTATTTATCTCGTGGCCACGACTTATTATCTCGTGGCCATCACTTATTTATCTCGTGGCCGCGACTTATTATGTCGTGGCCACGACTTACTTATCTCGTGGCCACGACTTATTATCTCGTGGCCACGAGATAAGGCCACGACTTATTATCTCGTGGCCACGACTTATTTATCTCGTGGCCACGACATAAGTAGCCAATCAGAAGTGCTGAAAACTAGAAATCGCGGCTTGGACAAATTTCCTTGTGAAAATTAACCCATATTGGGGTATGGGCTCCCTCTCCCACTACCGTCCCCCCCCCCCCCACCACCACACACACACACACAAACGCACCACCCCCACCACCCCCATCCGGCCACGCCCATTTTTTTATGTTTTTACTTATTGCTGATTTGTTTTTGGTCCGTTCATAGACTTATAGCTATGTTGCCTGCCCCCTCCCCCGCCCCCTCGGCCCCACCACACCGCCTAACCCACCCCGCCTAACCCACTCGAAACCCGATGTTTCTTGTTTACAATTTTCTGTGTTGTTTTGGTCTATTCACAGACTTATAGCTATGTTTCCCCCATTACCCGCCACCCCCACCCCAACCAACCCTCCGCCTAACCCACTCGAAACCTGATATATATATTTTTTATTTATTCTTTTACATATTTCTGTGTTTTTACTGTCCATTTCTAGACTTATAGCTATGTTTCCCTACCCCCTCCCTCCACCCCCGCCCCCCGCCCCCTCCCTCCCCCCACTACCCCAACCCCACTCCGCCTAACCCACTCGAAACCCGATCGTCCCTAGCTACCGCCAATTCTTATCCAAGTCGCGATTTCTAGTGAATTTTTTCAGCTCTTCTAATTGGCTAATTATGTCGTGGCCACGAAATAAATAAGTCGTGGCCACGAGATAATAAGTCATGGCCACGAGATAAATAAGTCGTGGCCACGAGACAATAAGTCGTGGCCACGACATAATAAGTGGCCACGACTTAATAACTCGTGGCCACGGGATGAATTATTTTTCTCACATGTCACGTCTATGCCACCTGCCACCGTATTACGGTGGCATTTGTGAAGTTGGCATGAAAGATGAGCGGGAAATCATCATAGATATATTAACATATTATAAAAATACAAAATATAGTGCAGTTACTTGCCGGATATACGTCAACATGTGTCGTGTTATAATAAATTCATGAATTAGTTATAACTATTGTATCTAAGTGCTGAGAAGGGTGTAGAATGCATTAGATGTGGAAAAATGTAAGAAAAGCTATATAGGGTCCACTTATTTCCCGGTGATGTCCAGTTATTTCCCGACAAACTGCTGCGTCAATATAGGTCGTGCTATTATATAATATATTCGTGAATTAGTTATCACTATCGTAGCTCAGTGCTGAAAATGATGTAGAAGGCATTTGAAGTGCAAAATAATAACATCTTTTAAGAAAAACTATACATGGTCCAGTTATTTCCTGGTGATGTTCATTTATTTCCCGACACATTGTTCCTTCAATAGGTTTCTTGTTATTATATAATATATTCGTGAATTATAGTTAAATATAACTATCGTATCTCTTTTGCTGAGAATGTGTAGAATGCATTATAAGTGAAAAAAATAATAACAAATCATAAGAAAACAAGATATGGTCCAGTTATTTCCCGGTGAAATTCAATTATTTCTCGACACATTGTTCCGTCAACATATATCGGCGACATGTTTATAACAATTGTATCTCAGTGGTGAAAAAAGATGAAGGAAACATCAGAATGAGAAATAATAATACATTATAATAAAAAAACTAAATATGGTCCACTCATTTCCCGGTTATGTCCAGTTATTTACCGACACACTGTTCCTTCAAAATATGTTGCGCTATAATATATTCGTGAATAAGTTATCTCAATGCTGCTGAAGATTTAGAATGCATCAAAAGTGAGAAATAATAACATAGTATAACAAAAACAAATATGGTCCAGTTATTTCCCGGCGAGGTCAGTTTATTTCCAGATTAATTGTTATGACAAACGTTGATACTAGTTACTATTTTCTATTTATTATAATCATAGAATGTAAAGCTAAATCAATAGTATTATCAATAATTACCTATATCGAGATATTGCCCAGAAAAAAAGGAATGGACCATTTTCCCCCGACAGTTAATGATGGTCTGTGGCTAGGTCGCCTGCGCCCAGTTAATTACCAACAAATGTTTCGAACATTTATCTTCCCCTGAGTTCATTCACTGCTGTCCAATGCGGTGGGTGGAGGAGGCGGATCCTTTCCACCGGCCGATTACTAATTAATTTTGGGACGCCCCCTATATACTGTCTGATTAAACATCACCTTAAATGTACACGCATGCGTATTATAGCTTCCGTCCATAAATTTCCTGGTCCAGTATTTTCCCGTTACACCTGGTTAATTCATCAAAAACATGGCCGCCAGGGGGCGGGGCTTAGTTTTGCTATATTTCTATATGGAAATCTTAAAAAATCTTTTCGTCTGAATCCGCTTGATGGATTTCAAAATTAATTTCAAAGAAATGATGTTTAGGTGGGCCTCTATCCAGATTTTTCAAGCCGGGTTGATTCGTCAAAAATCATGGCCGCCAGAGGGCGGGTCTTATTTTTTCTATATTTCTATATGGAAATCTTAAAAAATATTCTCGTCTGAAACATCTTGATGGATTTCAAATTAATTTTACATAAATGATGTCTGGGTGGGCCTCTATCAAGATTGCTCAAGCTGGGTTGATTCGTCACAAAAAACATGGCCACCTAGGGGCGAGGCTTATTTTTGCTACATTTCTATATGGAATTGTCTGAAACTGCTTAATGGATTTCAAAATAATTAATTAATTATTAGCAGTAATACATTAGCAGTAATTAATTAATAATTAAGACTTTTCAAACCGGTTTAATCTTTCCAAAAACATGGCCGCCAGGGGGCGGGGCGGCAGTTGCCCTATATAACTATATAGTCTTCTTGCCCGAAACCACACATCTACTGATCCTGTGATGTTTGGGTCAAAGGTTGTACAAATATTGAACCTGGGGTAAAATTATATATGTATTGAATCAAGTTTGTTGAATTGGTGAACCAAGTGGTCAGAATTTGCCCCATCCTATTTGTCACAAGTTTTCATTGGGATCCTGAAGAAAACCAAATAATAAGTGTGTTTAGTGTGTTTTATTGGTTCAAATTTACTCAGGTGAGCTATATAGGGCCATCGTGGCCTTCTTCTTTAACCTGGTTTACTTTAATTCAGATGAATATTATACGTCTATTTAATTATACAAGTATATTGTTTATATTTTGAAATTGAAAAATAGGAACACGGGACCTCTGTGGTGGGCGTTTTTTTAGCTTAAATATGTCAAGAGACTGAATGTCTCGGAAAAACAATCAGAAAGACTACGGTTGCCAACATTATCCCAAACTGTAATACAACTTATCAAAAACAGTCGTTATACTGTCAAGTTTGTTTAAATAGTCTTCAGGATAAAAATGGCACAGCCTCGGGGTTCTCATGTTTATAGTTAGAAATACTAGCAGCTGCAGTCTTCAACAAATGTTTTTCACATAAGTGTTTCCTGCATTGAAGAAGGAGAATTGTCTAATTCGATGTTATATAATATAATATTGTTAAAGTAATTGAAATAAAAAAATATTTCAGAACAAGATGGAACACGGGTTTACCTTGACTGTATTAGGATGTATAATGAAGTCAACTGGAGTTCCTGCAATAATCCTATCTGGTGGTCTTGTAGTTATTATCGCCGGAGTGTGTTATTACTTCCGAGAGGACTTGAAGCGATGGATAAAGGAAGAAAGAATGCACACAAACTAAATGTGCTCCTCGAACATTGTCAAGCATAACATAATTCTTCTACAACTATTGTATACCATAGGTTTTGTACTAATAAAAATGCATTTTCCAAACAGAAACTTGAAGAGGATCAAACAGATAGTGAGTGATAATTCCTGCCTTCCATACGGCTGGGTTGCATCAGTAATACTTTATGTAGTAATCAGCATAAAAAAACATTGTTCAAACGTCAGATAGAATGTAGTTATTCCATGTATTGATGTGTTAAGGAGGTTGGTTGGGGAAGGACGTAATGTTGAAAAACTTTAAATTGATAGTTAAAGCTTCTTTGGTATCATTTAGATACAAAATCATCAAAAAGGTTGGTAATCGCACTTTTTTTCACTAGACGTTTTTGTTTCTAACTCCAAAATTTCACAAAAATAGGAAAAATAGAGTCATTGAACATTTTACAGTGTTTTTTTCATAACATTACATTTATTGAAAAACAATGATTAAGTTTCGATTATATATATACATATTTTTCAAAACATACACATACAATTGTAATCCTCATTCGTATTTTTACTTCAAATAGCAAACATATATGGACCTAATGCTCACCCATATTTTTTTAATAAAATGATGATTCAAGATAAAAAAAAAAAGTATGTTCTAATGCTCAACCTTTTTTTAAAACTTGTATATGACAAGGTCCTATGACATTTCTTTCAAAACAAGTAAAAAAATATATAGGTCATCAAGCTTCTAATCGTTTTTTATTAAACATTCTTTAAATTACACACATTTTGGAGTTAATTTGACATTTTCAAATATTGTACAGACACTTTTGACATAGAGATCGAATATAAAATTTGCTCAGTATCTGCTTTTATATATGTTTTCCACCACTGAAAAACAAATATGTTATTTTTTCTATAGCAAAAGGATAAATTCTACCATATTTCCTATTTTTTTGAGAAAAAAACTGATCACAAATGACTGGGAAAAACATATGAAAAAAAATGCTTAGAAGTTGATGTTACCATCTTAAATCCTACATTATATCCATATCTACTAGAATGCAAAAAAATAAACAATTCTGTTTTCAAACAAAACTATAATTTAAAAAATAAAATTCTTAGACTTGAAAATGTAAACTTGACCAGCCAACATCCTTAACCTTTATTCTTATAAATGCTTTACACTATATTTGCAAATGGGTAAAGTATTTCATCACGTCACATTAAGACAGTTTACTGTTAGAACATTGTAGCATGCATAATCAATTGTTTGCCTGTTTGCTGATCATGATTATTGCTATGTAATCGAATTATCAAATACCCTTATATCGTTAACTGAAATATGCGGATTATTTTTCTGTTGGTGAATATGTGAACGTTAGGCATGGTTAACCTGTGAAGGTTGTGTCATGGTTAACCAAAACTTTTCTTAAGGAGATGAATTTACATTTATTTGAAACATTGTTCATCACTTTTCTTGAATACATACTGTTTTAACCAAACCTAAATGTCACCGTCAAATTACGACAAATTAAGATGTTTCTTTTTTTCTGTTAGAAAGTTATAGCATTTGCCAATTAATGTATGGATGTTCGTTGATAATAAATTATCTGTTTGATCTATTGTTTCATCTAAAGAAATGTGTTATTTATTTTACATGCATTTCGATGTAACTGTTTGAGAAGGTTAAGGTATGATTAAAAAATACTAAATTTCAAAAGAAAAGTTAAAATTATAATAAATATAAACACTTTAAATAAATGAGCTTGACAAAGGTTTGTGTTGTTCTATATATATCCATCATTAACATAGTCCTGATTTGACCCCGGCAATATGAAGTTCGCTACGTCTCTTTCTTCATAATCCTCAAACACATGGATACCTACCATGATCCTTGGGTGAGTTTCCTCCATCGCTCGATGAATCTGCTGTCTGCTCTACCATTATTATGTTACCCAATAAAACAAGAGACCCAAGAGGTCATGTGGACACACAACTTGCTAACAATGGCTCTTATAACACGAGAAGTGGGTGGGTGTGATCAAGATGGGGTGTCAGATATGGCTGTGACACGAACACTTGAAGCAAGTTTGGTAAAAATCAGATGAAAATGAAGTAGCTATAGAGATATAACAAAGAAAAATATAGTATTTTTCAAGAAATCAAGGGCCATAACTCTAGTGTTAGTTATCTAATCTAGCTGGTTTTCAAACTTATCAGGGCTTTCATTAATATCAACAATCTGGCTGAGTTTAGTCAAAACGAATAACAAAATAAAGGCCATAGAGTGTTCACAAGGATGGCATCACATAGGCTCGTCCGGCATTCGTGCAGTAGATCTAAAACCGAGTTATGTTCAAAATCAATAAAGCCTTTGAAATATTCTACCTACACAGTTTCCTTAAAGGGGTTGATGCACTATTTTCAAATACGATCTATTTAACAGGGCTCTGAAAAACTTGAAAAAGCTGAAAGAATTATCAAAATGCCATGAAAAATACAGAAGATATGACCTATTGAAAATTTGCAAAGAACATAAATGGAGGCGGCCATCTTGGAACGATGACATCATCGCGACTTTTTACCATATATGGCATATTGACAAAATGCATTTTAAAACAAAAGAAAATCCCTGCAAAATGATTAAAAATAAATATACAGATGTATAGAATGTATAACTTGTATGCTTATTCTTCTAATTTTCTTTGCTATAAAAAACATTTTATCAATATGCCATGTATGGTAAAAAGGCGCGATGACGTCATCGTTCCAAGATGACCGTCTCCATTTATGTTTCTTTGCAAATTTTCAAAAGGTCATAATAAATTTATCTACTTCATATTTCATGGCATTTTGATAATTCTTTCAGTTCTTTTCAAGTTTTTCAGAGCCTTCTAAAATAAACCTTGTTTGAAAATAGTGCATCAACCCCTTTAACGCATGAACATGTTGTCTTCTAAAGGTCCACCAAAAGTCCAAACAAAGAATTAATTAAAAACTTTAGTAGAAAAAGGATTTTAACTCTCTTTTTATTAAACATGCAGTTTTGGCCTGAGAAACATCAGCTCTATGACAAATACCCACAATTTGTCCGAGGCAATATTTTCTGTAGGTTCATTACCCCAAAAAATCACACACAAAACATAACACAGCTTTTGTAGATTATATAGCAGTTATTTATTATCCAAAATTATCAAAGTTTTGGTACCATTCACAACAGATACTGTTCATGCTCGCTCAATTACTGGTCTGTGGAAATACCAGCATTAATAGTATGTACTTCTTATTTTTGCTCAGTATTGTATTCGAAACTTTTGCAACAACCTTAATAGTGATTTGTATACATATAATTTCGCGTTTAACTATCGTTCAGTCATATCACGACGGTGTTAATATGTAGCATGAGGTCAGTCCAATGCTCACATTTATAGTACTACCACACTGGATACCATGCCTTAGATACATGACCTAATACCCCACCAGTCATATTATACTGACACACCCGGTCGATCAGTCCTAGAACTACCCTATATATGCCGAACGTTAAGCAATGGAGCTACTAGTACAATGTGTTGTAAAGTCTTAGTGTGACCGCACTAACGCCGAAAAATGCGAATAATGTTTTATGTTTACATTATTTTGCCGTCAATAACGTGGCTTTAGAGAAAGATAATAAAACAAATGTGCAAGAGAAACAACTATCGTCAGTGCATTTCCGAGGAATAGTCATTTCCTATAGAGACACATTGGAAGCATGCGCAGTCGAGAGTAGAAGTCCCACCTGCTTGAAAAATGAAGTTTATTCGAAATTAAATATTTTTATCAACGGAAAGTATCAAGTGTAAATGTAAATATTTGATTCTCTCTGTTTAAAAAATCAGCGTTCTTTTTCAAATAAACTTCTTTTTATAAGGAGGCGGAGCTACGGTGTACACATTCAAAGTGCACCAATAGAAAACGGCTATACCACTGTCTGAAACGACACTTAGATAGTTGTCTCTCTTGTGATTTTCTTTATCATTATCTTTCTCCGAAGCCAAATAATATGATTATAAATAAATTTTGAAATTTTTGGATTTAGAAATTTTGAATTTTAAATTTCTGAATTTTGAATTTTGAATTTTGAATTTTGAAATTTTGAATTTTGAAATTTTGAAATTTTGAAATTTTGAATTTTGAAATTTTGAATTTTGAAATTTTGAATTTTGAATTTTGAATTTTGAATATATTTTGAATTTTGAATATTCATGGAAATTGAATTTTTCATACTTATTTTTCACAGGCAGATATACAAAAGTCAGTATACGTTTTTCAGGTCAATATACCTTTTTATTTGTAATCATGTAATCAACTTTTAACCAGTTGTATTCATTGAATAATTTGATTTAATAATAAAAACCAATGAAAATTAAAAAAAGAAAAGAAAAAAAAGGGAAATCAGCAGGCTTGAACCCTACCTTCCTGAGGCTTCTGAATGTTTCGTAATAGAAATGATTTCAGTAGACTGGTTTACGAAAACGTCATTTCAGCTTTTTCAGACGAGTTCTCTAGGAATTCAAGTTGTAAAGCATGTTTATAGCTGAAAAACTCAAAGAAACTATTCATTACTACCTTACCATGTGCAATTACGAAAGCTACCGTTCCGGCAGCGAAATAATTGATTCGCATTGTTCAGCATTAGAGCGGTTTTAAATGGCAAAATTACCATTTTAATGGCCGGTAGAAAGTGGCAAATTTACCATAAAGCGCTAACAAGCTTCGTAGTTTTTGTTATTTACTACAAGCGTTAAAAACGCGAATCAGTTCTTAAGACTTCACATTACATTTATATCCTACTTCATACAGGCTATTGGAACAATCCCAACTCTTTAGAATATTAAAATATTGTCTGTGTGTTTTGTGGTTCATTGTTAATCTAACGTTTAACAAAACTTATAAAGAGTATAATTATGCCCTGTTCCATTAGTGTATATATAGTTTGTATTATTGTATTATTTACTATCAAAAGTTTTTCGAAGCCTGAAAAGAATAATAAAGCTGGTAGTTGAAGTTCGTCTACCAAATCCAACAATTCAAATAGTAATCGTAAATTTCTCCAATTTGTCTTCCTTTAATTAATACTGTTTGCGCAATGCTTATGACTGAAGAAAGTTTCAAACGCCCGCCCCCAGCATGCCCGACCCCCGCCTGCCACATAATCCTTTCCGCCCGCCCGGATGCCGTCCGACTTTCCATCCATCCGTCTGTACGTCCGACCTTATGTCTGTCTGTCTGTCTGTCTGTCGGCCTTCCTGCCTGCCTGCCTGCCTGCCTGCCCGCCTCAGGCTGTGCTTAATGACCTAAGACACGAAACCACTATAACATAATAAATTATATTCTTCAACCTGTTATATTTTATTACATGTTAAGCGTTTCAATTTTTTCAATGTATATGAAGACTGTGTCCTACAGGGCCTACATGTACGTGTACTCATAATCAGCACCCACCTATCACCACCACTCATAATCCGCACTCACCTATCACCCCACTCATGAACCACACCCACATATCACCCCCACACATAATCCGCACCCACCTATCACCCCCACTCATAATCCCCACCCACCTATCACCCCCACTCATAATCCCCACCTACCTATCACCCCCACTCATAATCCGCACCCACCTATCACCCTCACCCATAATCCCCACCAACCTATCACCCCACGCACAATCCCCACCCACCTATCACCCCCACTCAAAATCCGCACCCACTTATCACCCCCACTCATAATCCCACCTACATATCACCCCCCACTCTTAATCCGCACCCACCTATCATCTGCATTGTTTAATTGTACATAAATTTGCTTGTAAATAAAAATGTTTGACATGAATAGGGACTACATTTAATGTGAATAACCGTATTAGTCCATGGACTACTTCACGTTTCGGTACCAACTCAGCTGGCAAATTTTCAATAATACCATCTTTCAGGTATATCTAAGTAAAACATAAATAGCCAGGATAGTTTTTCTGAAACGGTAGCTTATCACATTTTATGAGGGCAAAGACTGGCAAATTAACTTGTTACATTTTTGGGCCAACAGTTGCAAAATTTAAAACAAAATCGATGAAAACGGCATATTTTTAAAATATATAATAAGTTCTTAAAGTTATCTCTTATATTCATGTTATTGGGGAAAAAAATCTTGATATTTTGGGGAAGAAATAAAAATGGATTAAAGTCGCTGATTTTTTTAATAATCATGGAAATTTAAATAATACTTATTATACTTAAATAATACTTAAAACATAGCAAAACAGAAGTCGTTAGAGTATTTCCTTATATATAATGGTTTCATGAGCTGCAGATTAAACAGTCCTTAAGGATCAGAGAATTGAAAATGCCATTTATTTTGGCCCAAATTATTGAAATTTAAACCAAAACCGCTGAAAACTGGACTATTTGTGAGAAATATAATTGTATTGCAATATATCATGGATATACAAGTAGACTATGTAGATTTACAAATATATTTATTAAAAAAATAATTTATTTTGAAATGAAAGGGAGCGGAAGGTCTTAAAGTTCGTGTATATGAAGAACAGAAAGAAAATGAACGAACACAAAAAAGAACATTGGATGAATATCATGTTTTGTTTTCAAATATAAGGGAATAAATCTATCAACTTAATACATTTTTAAATGTTTGTGATACTCACAATATGCGTACGTAATTATATGCATACGTAATAGTATTAAAGAAAAAGCCTGGAAAATTATATACGTCGTCTAATTATTTATTGTAAGAGGTATTAGACACCCATCTCTAACAGAATACTACTAAGTTTTCATCTCCCGAATGTTGACGCATGTTGACGCATGTTGACGGCGCGTGTTGACGACGCATGTTGACGCATGTTGACGACGCATGTTGACGACGCGGGTTGACGCATGTTGACGACGAATGTTGACTACGCATGTTGACTCATGCTAATATTCTGAATCTAGTATACACCATTCTCTGCATTCACAGCGACATTCACAACATGTTGCACGCACTTAAGCTACTATATTATCATGAAGCGTAAGGCAATGACCTTTTCAAAAATGCATATTAGATTTTGCCAACTTGAGTGGTACAAATATGTCAAAATTTGGGTAGCAGCCCACGGCCTATATTACTAACAGTACTGCCTGTGATTACAGCACAACTAGCTTGTATCTCCTAATAGTAAAATAACCCCTACGTTGCGAATGTTTTCTCACATTGTTTTGTCATTTGTATTATTATAGAGGAATTATTGTTTAAATGCCCAGATAATGTATATATTTAAAGAAGTTTTTGATATAATTTTGTTAATAGATAAAGTCAAGAGCTTCTGCTTTTCTGTAACTGCCGGAATCGTTTAAACAAGGAGAACAATTTTTTTTAATTATAGTTCAAGCATGTTATTCTATAGTTAAAATGAATATGCATATAAATAAAATATATTTAAAATAATTATGCATATAAATAATATATTTTTACCGGATCTTAACATTAGAAGACTCTCAGGAACGAAATATTGCATATATTTTATTTACTATAAGAATGTATTTCTAATTTAATTTCGCAAAAATATAATTAATAACATCACCAAATATTTCCTTTAAATAGTATTATTATTAGACATTATATATAGATTGTACTTGTCAAAATTCTTGTTAGCATCTTTAAGGATGCTTGAAAGAACGCCAGTCCTTAAAAAAAAAACTGAAAATGACGTGGAGGCCATTTTAGATTCCAGCAAATAGTAACATTGCGATATCCAGAGTTGGCCTTCTTTCTAAAATTGAAGTATATGACCTAAACTACATCTGCGGAAAATGTGGTGAATTTTTCCGGCTTGTCTAGATACATTCGAAATATGCATAATTCGTCCCTAGCTAAATGTAATAGTGTAACCCCTAGGGCAAGGTCAAACAAGGTCACTATTTGAATAAACTTGGTAAGGGCATACATGCAAAGTATAAGACGTCTAGCTCTTATAGTTGTAGAGGAAAAGAGATTTTATAGACTTTCCTATATACATTTTTGTAAAACTGTGAACCCCGGGACTGGGTCATTTTATACCCCAGTGTCACCATTTCAACAGACGTGTTAGAGAAGTATACGTTTATGATACATGCACACTATTAGACGTCTAGTGCATGTAGTTACAGAGATTATTTAAAAAAAATATCGTACGTAACTCTATGTAAATATGTGAGCCCTGCGACGAGTCAAATATGACAGCAGGGTCACCCTTTTAAAAAGTTTAGTAGCGTAAGCATAAACTTATGCCATATGCAAAATATTAGACCTCTTGCTCTAACGGACAAACATATTTTTTTAAAGAAACCTGACTTTTATTAATAACAGAAAACAGTTACCGTGTTGATACTGATATCATGGATGTTTTGTTCCCGTTTAATATACTCAGTAACATGGTACCATTACGAATGTGCCACCTGAGATGGTAGCAAAGATTGTATGGCTCATGGCCTATATTACGAGAAAAATAATTTTGTAAGTCAACATGGGCCTGTGTGAACTGCTTTGCCTCAAGAATATATTTTTTTACAGATGTTGACTTCGTATGAGGCTTATTGTTTGACCTACTTTTCATTCCAATCAGACCGACTGTATTTTCAAATTATGTATAAACTTATTTCATTAAACCTCAGATTATGTCTCGATCACTATTGAATCACTATTGTATTTAGTTGTTGTATTTCAAATAGCTACAACAATACAACTTTGTACACAAGAAACAAAAATATCAGAACGAAAGATAAAATCTTTTATCACATGGAACTGCTTGTATTCCGTATAATATACCCATTACGTATTTCCTTATATTAACCATGTGTAATACAAGGCGACCGTGCATGTGCTTTATACACGTGATGTTGTCTGTCGGAGGTATCGTTCTGGTTTGATTGGTTGGGTTTAATTGCAAGTTTAGTGTCGTTTTTGAGCCATGTGATAAAAAGGATCTGACACTCGTTGTCATTTCATACAAAATTGTATTAAACGAGTTCAGGAATTTGTTATTAAGGAGGCTCGCTTAATAACAAATTCCTGAACTCGTTTAGGAGGCTCGCTTAATAACAAATTCCTGAACTCGTTTAATACAATTTTGTATGAAATGACAACGAGTGTCAGATCCTCTATATATAGTATATTGTATTTATAGTGTTCACGGAGCATTGCACACTGCATGCTGTTGAGACGAAATTAGTCATATTGGGTCAGTAGAGCAAATATATTATTGCTAAAGCTAAGCCTATTTGTAGAAACAGATAAGAACTGTGTTAAAGGGTCATGGGAACAGCAAACTGTGTTAAAGTATCATGGGAACAGCAAACTGTGTTAAAGGGTCATGGGAATAGCAAAAACATTAATGTTAATTCGTATGATGCTTAATTATATATAAGGTCATAATACTTTTTTTGGTATGTGATCTAACTACAAATGTATTTAACAATGTGCAACTGCTAGCAATATGTACACCATACGAATTATTATTGACGATTTAACAAGATACATAGGCAGAGTCGCAGTGTTTTTCAGTCCAACATTTTCCTTAATAATATTTCAAACAAAATTAATATGCTCATGCTTAATAGATGTACACATGTCATATGAAACTGAGGCACTTTATGAGAGTTTTCTCTTGTATTTTTATCGGCAGCAATTACCCCTCTAGATCGCGCCTCGTCCCTGTAAGTTCACTGTGATACCATAAACTAGATCTTGTTTACCTGTTATGTCTCAATGCAAACATGTTTACAACGTGTCATGACGACTCAAAATAACAACTTCGATGCACGCTGTGTTGACGTGACCGCAGTACTTATTAAAAGCTTATTCAATATTTATTTGTTTGGCATATAATACATCTAGAGGTCATCTAGGTACTACTTGGAAGTTCAGATCCGCAGTTTTGGGAAACCATGATATTTTTAGATATTGTATTTACCTGATGTATATTGAAAATGCCCCGGTACATTTTGTACCAGCACTAGGAAACGGCAGTGCAAACTTATTAGTCTAGATATGTGACGCTTGATTGTTTTCAAAACAAACATCTAGAAATTACAGTTCTTCAAAAAAAAAAAAATTACCGAGATTCGAAAAAAAAACATTACCGAGATTCGGGTATCGTTTCTGATTGGCAGATACAGACGTACCGTACTTCTATCGAAGATATATAGAACCACAGAAAGACACTAAATTAATTTAATTAAATAAACAAAAAAGGAAAATTCGACATTATATAGACAAAATAAATGTGGCTAGTCAAAAATACTATATAAATAAAAAATAGTAATTATGGACATGTGTTTCCGGCTTCTTTATTTTTCCTGCACTAATAAAAAGGTCGAGAAGTTTGTATTTACAATCACGCGTCGACGATGATACAACATTATTGGCTACAAATTAATGTTTTGAGGCTAAACGCTTTACCTTTCAAACACAAATACAGACAAGTACTTGGATATTGACGCGGTTATTCCTTAAATACTCATAATGAAGCTAAAAACTGCTATCGAATATCTATTTCGATTCACAGCTAAAATCCATTATTTCTTTGTTTGGTGAAACTAGAGGGGTTATTTTATATCGGACATCCAGGTAATACTTGGAATTACGAAGCCGTACTTTTTGGGAAACCATACTACATCTAATTTTAGAAATGTTCGGAAAATTTATATATAGCTATTGGGTATTTACTGGGTGTAAATTTAGCATGCCCATGTTTATTTTTTGGAAATGTGCCAACACTAGGAAATCACATAAATAGAGAGAGGAAAAAGAGAATGTGGTTGGTTAAAGGATGTTTGACGTCATTTTCAGCACATTTTTATATGTATGACGGTCGATTTTATTAAATATTAAATAAAATTGATATTCAGTAACATTGGTGAGTTCAAACACTTATAGAAACAGAAAAGCCTGACATCCTAGTTGGTACAGAGTCCTGGCTAGCCCCAGAGTTAGTAGTGAGTTCCTACCAGAAGGGTACCCTATTCACCGGGCGGATAGGTCCCATAGTGGTAAAAGAAATGGCGGAGTCTTAGCTCCTACCAACCGCAGTTCACAACAAATTGTCAAATAACATGGGTCAAACTAGAAATTGTCGGGAACAAACCATTACATATAGGTGCATTCTACAGACCACACGAATGGGATGAAGTAAGCCTAGAAGAACTCATAAAATCTCTGGAACTGGTTATGAAAGCAAAGGGCACAATATGGTTAATTGGTGACTTCAATTTCCCGAAGTTCTAATGGACTGATAACATCCCATCTATAAACCAAGACTGCCAATATCGCAGTACTTTCCAAATATTGATAGACATCATAGATGATTTTAATCTTATCAAAAGAATCCACCAGGTTACAAAATACACTAGACCTCTTTTAACTACTAGTGACCTTCTTATAAATAACGTCTATACTCTCCCTGGCGTTAGCGATCACTCATTTGTCTGTGTAGAAGCAGACCTCCGCCAAGAGACTGCTTAAACTAAAACCAAGATATGTACATATATATAAGCAAACTGGCATCTTTTAAAACGTAAAATGAAACTTTTAAAAACAGAGATTTCTCACAAACTTCAAGGGAAAGTCTGTCCAGACACTCTGGGGCGACTTCACTGTGAAAATTTGCAAAACCATACAGATGAATGTGTCCAATCAAAAGTAATCAGAGGTAAGTCTTCCCTCCCTTGGATAACACAAGATATTAAACGAAACATCTGGAAAAGAAATAAATTTTCTGTAGTTTGCAAAATAAAACAGGTAACACAAACGACACGCGCAAATATTGCACACTTAGGCAAATTAAAATCTCTTACGAATCTTACCTAGAAGACATCATCGGGATAGACGTAGATGAAAATCTAAGGTAAACAGCAAAACACGTTCCTCTTTCCTTCAAAATGCAGGACAGGACAACCAAGGGATCGCGCCCCTACACTCAGACTGTAAGATCACTGACACCAAGGAGACAGCAGATACACTAAATAAACAGTTTCAGTCCGTGTTTACGCCCAAATCCCCACTTAGCCTTGCCTAAATTTGCAGATAAACATTGACAACCACCAAGATTCTTCCCCCACCCCCATTACACTTCTCAAACCAAGCCAAACATAGACATTTCCCTTAACGGTATATTAAAACTACTGGAAGACCTTAACCCTCGTAAGGCTTCAGGACCTGACAAGATAAAAAACCTTGTGAGCAGATAACACCAGTACTGCAGGTACTTTTTAACCTCTCATTAGAGACAGGCACGGTGCCCCAAGAATGGACTTCTGCTAATGTTTCGCCCCAATTTAAGAAGGGTGATACGTCTCTGGCTGTAAACTACCGTCCAATATCACTGACATGCATATTGTGCAAAGTCCTGGTACATGTTGTAGCGTCTAACATTGTGAGG
>JAWPHD010023367.1:0-22297 GCA_037043455.1 Cyrtodaria siliqua | reverse complement strand
ATAACTCCGGTGTTAATGATCCGATTTAGCTGGTTTTCAAACTTTTTCGAGCTTTTATTGAAATTAACAATCTGTGCAAGTTTGGTAAAGATCAAATAATAAATGAAGGTGCTAGAGTGTTCACAAGGCAGAAAATGCCATTTTTCAGAAAAAACAAGGGCCATAACTCTGGTGTTAATGACCCAATTCAGCTGATTTTCGAACATGTTCAAGCTATAATTGGTATTAACAATCTCTGCAAGTTTGGTAACGATCAAATAATAAATGAAGGTGCTAGAGCGTTCACAAGGCAGAAAATGGAAATTTTCAGAAAAAACAAGGGCCATAACTCCGGTGAAATTATTCCGATCTGGCTGCTTTTCGAATCGTCCGAGCTTTCATTAATATTAACAATCTGTGCAAGTTTGGTAAAGATCAAATAATAAATGAAGGTGCTAGAGTGTTCACAAGGCAGAAATATGCATTTTTCAGCTAAACAAGGGCCATAACTCCTGTGTTACTATCAGATTGGCTGTTTTCGAACTTGTCCAAGATTACATTGATATTAACAATCTGTGTAAGTTTGGTAAAGATCAAATAATAACTGAAGGTGTTAGAGTGTTCACAAGGCAGAATATAGCATTTTACAGAAAAACTAGGGCCATAACTCTGCTGTTACTCATTCGATTTGGCTGAGTTTCAAACTCGTCCGAGATTTCATTGATAATAACAATCAGTGTAAGTTTGGTAAAGATCAAATAATAAATGAAGGTGCTAGAGTGTTCACAAGGCAGAAAATGGCATTTTTCAGACAAAACAAGGGCCATAACTATTGTGTTACTAATCCAATGTGGCTGGTTTTCAAACTTGTCCAAGCTTTCATTGGTATTAACAATCTGTGCAGGTTTGGTAAATATCAAATAATAAATGAAGGCGCTAGAGTGTTCACAAGGCAGAAAATGGAAATTTTCAGAAAAAACAAGGGCCATAAATCCGAACTTGTCTGAGCTTTCATTGATATAAAGACACTGGCAAAGTTTTGTAAAGATCCGATTTATAATGAAGGTCCTAGAATGTTCATAAGACGAACCAAGGACAAGTCGTATAAACAATCAGAGAACTGCGAGTGCGAAAAGGAAAAGTTGGTCGCAATTTTGAAATTGTCTGATTTTTCGGGAAATATTTATGAGCTCACCGGTCACAATCACGTGACATTTGACCTGAACTAGAAATTGTTATTGTCCATGGGACAAAAAAGTATGGCTCCCCCACTTGCCCGAACAGGCATAATTGACGACTCTAGGTCCAACCATTCTCTATTGATCCGAGATCGTTTTGATATTCAATATCCCTGTATCTACTATCTGTATCAGAGCCTTCATTTTTTAACTGATCTTTACCAAACTTTACCAGATTGTTAATGTCAATGAAAGCACGGATAAGTCAGCCAAATCGGACCAGTAACAGCGGAGTTATGGCCCTGGACTTTGTTAAAAATGCACCGTGACCTTGACCTTTGACCTAGTGACCCCAAATCAATAGGGGTCATCTACTGGTCATGACCAACCATCCTTCCAAGTTTGAGGACCCTAGGTCCAACCATTCTCTAGTTATTGATCGGACATCGTTTTGATAGTCAATGTCACCGCGACCTTGACCTTTGACATAGTGATCCCAAAATCAATAGGGGTCATCTACTAGTCATAACCAACCATCCTTCCAAGTTTGAGGACCCTAGGTCCAACCATTCTCTAGTTATTGATCGGACATCGTTTTGATAGTCAATGTCACCGCGACCTTGACCTTTGACCTAGTGACCCCAAAATCAATAGGGGTCATCAACTGGTCATGACCAACCATCCTTCCAAGTTTGAGGACCCTAGGTCCAACCATTCTCTAGTTATTGATCGGACATCGTTTTGATAGTCAATGTCACCGCAACCTTGACCTTTGACCTAGTGAACCCAAAATCAATAGGGGTCATTTACTTGTCATGACCAACCATCCTTCCATTGGACCAAGTTTGAGGACCCTAGGTCCAACCATTCTCTAGTTACTAATCGGACATCGTTTAGTTAGTCAATGTCACCACAACCTTGACCTTTGACCTAGTGACCCCAAAATCAATAGGGGTCATCTAATTGTCATGACCAACCATCCTTCCAAGTTTGAGGACCCTAGGTCCAACCATTCTCCAGTTATTGATCGGACATCGTTTGTGACACAGACCTACAGACAGACCTACAGACAGAGAAACAGACAGAAAGCACAAAATCAATATGGCTCCCCTACCACATTTTGTGTGGGGGAGCCATAATAATAACAAATGTTGGAAATTTATTATTTTTTAACTTCGTCTGAAAAGGTTGACTTTTACAACTTTATTAAGATTAATATAACAAATATACAACTTTATTAAGATTAATATAACAAATATTTCGGTTCAAATAGGTAAATATATTGATAATCGCTTTAGGTGCTTGAAATGTTAATTTAATGCTCTTAGATATATTTACTTAAAACCAAGAGGTTAGCTCTGCTCCCTCACCCGACATTCCCATGTTTTTACTATAGGAACCGCTCTGACCATACACAGCCAGATGAAATATCAAAATTGTAAAAAGGGCTGGTAAGGTCAGACTCGGATTATTCATAACGGAGCGTTATGGCACTTGTCTGTATGTGTTTCTCTAATGACAGTGAATACATGTGTTAAGTTTTACTGACAACTTTTAAGCGGTTTCTGAGATGTGAACGTATAACTAAAAGGGGTGATGTGATTTGAATACCAGTAGCTGCATGAGCTGGCCTTGGTCAGGCTACAAATCTTGGGAAGTGCTATCATCTATCTATCTTCCATTTAGTGAAATCCCAGCTGGGGACCTACACTTTCGCGCTTCACCGACGAGAATGTTACTAAGAGCATAAAAAATAAAACAGTGAGATAATGTGCAGTGTGTGCTAAAAAGATAAAAACAGGGCAGGTTTCTAGAGGGAAACATGTTCAACCTGGCTATGGGCCACTATGCTAGAGGGCAGTGAATAAAAACATTCCAGTGGACAACAGTCGGTGGGAAGAAGGAATACTTGTTCAACCTCTGTCAACAACCTTTTGGAAGGATATGTGAAAAAAAAAAGTTACCTCCTTTGAACAGCACTCATGTCAGTTAACTTCAGTGCTCATTATACTTTTTTTAAAGTGTGTGAAAAGCAAAGGGCATTATCCTGTTTTACTCCCTATTAGTTCTGAGGTTAAAATGTCAACTTACATTTACGCATATTCCAGGCTATTCTAAAATCTCAGTCAGTCAGACGCTTTATTTATTCTATTGTATTCTATAATTGTATTCATTCCGTAATTGAAATATATAAACTTAATGCTGTGACGTTCAACTACACGCATTGTACGCATTTGAAACGGCCGAACTAATACTCCCATTCTCCTATTACCGGTGTAGGATTTGCCCATCTCTAATACTCCCTAGGGGCTAAAAGAGGAGTACTATATAGGGCGACGATGCAGATTTTACGTTCTTATCGAACTGTCTTAAAGCAATGCCACTAGGGGAAGTCTCCCCGGGAAGTAGGTTTTCTTGAGGGGTGAAGTGCTATATAAAAATGGGGCTCAGTAATGTTTTGGGGGAAGTGTCTTAATGTAAGAAATGGAGAAATAGTAAACGCTCTTTCCAGTGCACGTTTTCAATGCCGATATTACATGCATTGCGCGCTTTTGAAACAGCCGAACTAATACTCCCATTCTCCTATTACCGGTATAGGATTTGCCCATCTCTAATACTCCCTAGGGGCTAAAACAGGAGTACTATATAGGGCGACGATGCAGATTTTACGTTCTTATCAAACTGTTTCTCCGGGAAGTGGGTTTTCTTGAGGGGCGAAGTGCTATATAAAAATGGAGCTCGGTAATGTTTTGGAGAAAGTGTCTTTATTTGAAATGGAGAAATAGTAAACGCTCTTTCCAGTGCGGTTTTCAATGCCGATATCACATGCATTGCGCGCTTTTGAAATGGCTGAACTAATACTCCCATTCTCCTATTACTGGTGTAGGATTTGCCCATCTCTAATACTCCCTAGGGACTAAAACAGGAGTACTATATAGGGCGACGATGCAGATTTTACGTTCTTATCGAACTGTTTCTCCGGGAAGTGGGTTTTCTTGAGGGGCGAAGTGCTATATAAAAATGGAGCTCGGTAATGTTTTGGAGAAAGTGTCTTTATTTGAAATGGAGAAATAGTAAACGCTCTTTCCAGTGCGGTTTTCAATGCCGATATCACATGCATTGCGCGCTTTTGAAATGGCTGAACTAATACTCCCATTCTCCTATTACTGGTGTAGGATTTGCCCATCTCTAATACTCCCTAGGGACTAAAACAGGAGTACTATATAGGGTGAAGTGCTATATAAAAATGGGGCTCGGTAATGTTTTGGGGAAGTGTCTTAAAGTATGAAATGGAGGAATAGTAAACGCTCTTTGCAGTGCATGTTTTCAATGTCGATATTACATGCACTGCCCGCATTTGAAACGGCCGAACTAATACTCCCATTCTCCTATTACCGGTGGTGTAGGATTTGCCCATCTCCAATAGCCCCTAGGGAGTATTAGTGCTGGGCAAATTGTACACCGGTAATGGGAGTATTATTTCGGCCGTTTCAAACGCGTACAATGGCCAATGCATGTATTAGTTGAACGTTACAGTGTTGATTTTATAGATTTCAATTACGGAATGAATTGTGATTAGCTTTCTGTTCTATTAGGTATTAGAATAGAATATTGGAATGGAATAGAAATTTGGAATAAGCGCAAATGTGCGGTAACATTTTAAACCCAGAACTAATAGCCCCATTAGGGACTAAACCAGGATAATGCCAAGCAAAGTATGTTTTGAGACGACCCCAAACTGTAGAAAGCTGATGAAATTACCTCTTTGGTTGAGATTTTGTGGATGATACATAGTATATTTATGGCAAAAATGAAGAATTTACAAAATATTAATCGATCCATATTGGAATATTATAAACAAATAGTTGATTCAGGTGTCGCTCCATTTGAAATTGGAAACCAATTCGTGGCAAACACAGCACAACGTTTTACTGGCGGCCATGCATGTTTTGGTTTTGTTTATGAAGAGCGAAGATTCTCCAGTCTCGTCGTTTGATTGGTGAAAATTGCGGCTGTTTATTTAAACACGCATTTTTGATATTATACTAATAAAATGTTGAAAATAGAAATAAATTTAAGGAGATTTTATATGTGAATGCATTTTAAAATACCATTTATTTTCTAACTGAAAATACGTAGGTGTTTTTGATTGGTCAGGTTTATTTATCTCGTACAAAAAAAGAAGCAGGAAGTAAACCGAAAATTGACGGATTTATTTCGCAAAAGAGATAGCGGGTGATTATCGAGGTCTACACGGCCATAATTTTATTAATTTTAACGGTAAGATTATTTCGAACGAAAGTTCATAATATTGAGAATGTTTTAAACTTGAAGCTGTATTTATGTTAACCCGAAGTTCAACTGTCATTGATTTTCAATGCCAAACTTCCAGGCTGATTATCACAGAATTCTCTGTGATTATGTTATTATGATATTGAAATGTATATAAATGTCATTTACCACAGGCTTTTCAATATGGGATTTCTGTCACGAGTGACAATAAGTCCGGATAAATAAACAAGTGTGCTAGCATGAGTTTGTTTATTCGGAACAAGTTTGTTTATTTGGATTTATAATTTGTCACAACGTCGATGGTTGGTGAGGATATGAAGCGGTATAAGAAGATAGATAGATAGACAGAAATCCTCTATTGAAAAATGCATGGTAATTCAATTAGAGTATGGATCTCATGAAGTGCACACTTTCCTCTTAGGCTCTTTCACGTCGAGTGAGGAATTCAGTAATCGCATACATATATAAGCACATCCCTTAAGCACAGTGATGACATTGAGAATATCAGATATAGTGAAGACAGACGCTTATCTACAGACTCCCGTTCAATACAATTCATTGCAACAATGTTCGGCACAAGGAAGAAACCACAGGGACCTGTTTGTAAAGATCGCCTAGTGCTCTTCTACATATGCAGCCTCCTACTTTTGGACACTATTGAACCAAACCCAGGACCGAGGCCCTTAAAGTATCCTTGTGGTCACTGTAAAAATGCGGTTAAGTGGACAACACCAGGCATTAGCTGCGACTCCTGCAAGACTTGGTATCACCAAGAATGCATGGGAATGAATGACAATGTTTACTCTGCTCTAAAAAACGTCAGTTGGGAATGTATCCAGTGTGGACTCCCTAACTTCTCTTCATCTCTATTTGATACATCAATATTCGAGACCTCAAATTCCTTCGAACCGTTATCACAGGGCTACCAGAACATATCGTCCGAACTTAGCTTCAACAGCCCCAGGGCAACATCCTCACCCAATCGCAGTACCCCACAACCCAGACCAGGAGTACTTACATCCACATCTAGTACTGCGACCGACACATCCTTTTCGGTCCATATTCAGCATCCAAGTTTTACTGGCATCAGTGAATCACAGCTCATACATCGCAGCTCCAAACAAAGAGATGACCTACCCATGAAAGTCCTTGTGATAAACTGTCAGTCCATCGTTGACAAGAGACCCCTGCTAGAAAACCTGATTGAAACAACCAAAGCGAACATTGTCATCAGGACAGAGTCGTGGTTGAAACAACATCATCTATCCAGAAAAATTTCCAGATGATTTCAAGGTATACAGGAAAGATAGGTCAGGTCAAGGAGGAGGCGGTGTATTTATACTTGTATCAAATGCATTTGAGAGTACCGAACCGGAGGAACTTCAGGTTGAAGGCGACAGTGAACTTGTTTGGGCCAAATTAACAATTACAGGAGCAAAACATCTCTATATAGGTTCATTCTATAGACCTCCAGACAACAACAACCCCGATTGTCTTGCAAAGCTTCATACCTGTCTTTCACGGATCCCACAGTCAGCACACATTTGGCTAGGTGGTGACTTTAACCTACCAGACATTGATTGAACAAGCAACAGTGTAAAGCCATATGCAACAAGATCCTCACAGAGCCATGATCTATTAAGCATAAGCAGTGACTACTACCTAGATCAACTTGTTTTAAGCCCAACTAGGATAACTGAGGACACAGAAAACATCTTGGAACTGTTTTTCACAAACAATCAATCACTGGTAAACACAGTTGCAATTATTCCAGGAATATCTGACCATGAGACCATCTACATAGAGTCAAGCCTGCGACCATCAAAATTCAAAACGGCACCAACGAAAGTCTTCTGCTACCGAAAAGCCAACTATGATGCCATCAAAGATGAACTTGTACAACTGGAAAACACCTTCACTACAATGAGTGAAAGATCAACAGCTGAAGAGTTATGGACATTATTCAAAGGGGAACTACTCAGTCTCATAGAAAAGTATATACCATCAAAGCTCTTAAGAGGAAATAAACACAAGAAGCCATGGATCGACAGGACAGTCAAAGCAGGAATCTGTACAAGGAACAAACTCTTCAAACGCATGAAAAAGTCAGGAAAGGCAAGTGATGTTAGAAAATACAAGGAATCAAAAAAGAATATCCAACGAGCAGAACGACAGTCCTTTTGGAATTATATAAACAACATTATTGAAGTTGGGACCCCAGACGATGTAAGACCAAGTAAACAGAAAAGATTCTGGGCATATATAAAATCCATCAGAAAGGACAACACTGGCATTTCTCCACTCAAAAGTATGGAACGCCTCTTCAACAACCCTAAGGACAAGGCAGACATACTGAATAACCAATATCAGTCCTGACCCAGACGGGACCCCTTTTCCATCCATGAATGACATCATAGTCACCACTTAGGGAGTCGGAGCACTATTGCTAAAAACCAACCCCACGAAAGCATCAGGCCCTGATCAGATCCCAGCCAGAGTCCTTAAAGAGTGCCACAAGGAAATCGCACCACTTTTGGCGATCATCTTCAACATAGCCATACGTACAACGCCCACAGACTGGAGACAAGCCAACGTTATAGCAAACCCCACACTTATTCCTGGGTAAAGCCAGTACTGTATACCACCCGCCATCCATAAGAATCAACACTTTCTCACAAGTTGAGCTTCCAGTGGGATTCGAACCCGCAGCGGTGAGAGGCGAGAAGGTTTACAATGCAACGTCATTAACCCCTCGACCACGGAGGCACCTATGCTATATTACAGTACATTGTTGCACACTATCTTCATACATTTTACAACACACTTAAACATACTACAGAGGAATAGAGGATTCTTTTCTGATTCTTTCTGTGTTAAATTACTATGATGCAATAAACAATATGGGAAACGGCTGTATGATGACAATTATCTTCCAAAACAGATTTTCGAACAGCTTTATAATGAAAAGATCTGCACAGTGGCATTAACGTGGCATCTGCCGTTAGAAGCAATTATCTTGTGTGACAGTATAAATGTTTTATTTTTGTGATGTCATTTATAGTAATGTCTGCTTTTAGAGCTATAATATTTTATGGATAGACTAAGCAGAGTTTATGAATATTTATTCTTGACTGACTGGTTAAATGGTAATGTTAATGAAGAGTAATGTTTAAATCACGAGAAATGTAAATTCAGGGCTTTTAAACTATATTACTTTGTGCATAGCCATTATAAATGAAGGTAACGTGGGAATTGCTTTGACAGTCAGTCAGGGCGATGTCCGGGTTCTGGAAATATTTTGAAAATCCACTTGCCTGGGGAAAGTGGATTTTCAAAAGTCACTTGCCCTGCCCATAATGTCACTTGCCCCACATTTAAGAACATGTAATTGCCCTAAAAAGTGGCGCTTTACGATTATTCGTGTTAAACGGGATGGACCGCCGCATAATTTGGACCATTATACTTAGTTGAAAAAGAAAGGGAGAATGTATTTAATTGTATTAGGTAAAACATTGTATTTATTCATATAAAAAAATCAAACGGTGATTCTTTGTGTCTATTACATATTTGTGTTACTTTAATCATAAAATGATGAATGTGACAGTATACAAACTAATTTTATTCCCCACTCCCATCCCACCAATCACCACACACACACACACACACACACACACGCACACACACACCCCATTATTTTTGATGACCATCCAAAAAAATTGCTTGGCAGCTAGTGTATGGAACTTTTAATGTCACAGTGTGTACAATTAACCAGTTGACAGAAAAAAAAGAAGCTATTGCGTTCATTTAAATGTGTGACAAGCAAAGAAACAAGACAAAAACGTTATTAAAAATATTCACTTGGCCCCCAATATCTGTAATCATGGTAACGTTCCTACGTCTTTGTCTTTGAACTAAAGGGAATTAGATGAAAGCAAGAGGCATGAATAGGATTTTCCCTAGGAATTGTTTAAGAAGTAGTAGCAGTAACCTTATTTATCAAAAGCAAAAGTTCAGAACTTGAGAAGAAGGTTCCGTGATTGTTTTGAAATCCTGAAAACCCATGAAATGCGCATATCGCTAAGTTACGCAACGTATTTGTGTAGTATGCACTTCCATATACGTTTAATTACAGAGTATATCAATGAAATACACCAAATACCTCATAAAATCGCATTGATAAACGAGTGCTTCGAGTAAAAGAATATGTATTTTCGTTACGAAAAAATCTTCAACTAGATTATCTAAACAAAAACATCATGTCACGTGGGCCTGTCAGTCATTATTTTGACACATTAAATTTGCAAATTAAGAAAGAGTTTTCTGTATTTGATTGATGGAAGGTCCAAATGACTAAATGACTTTTAGAGATTATTTGGAAACGATTTCTGCTAGTAGCTATGTTTATGGTTGGGAGGTCACGGACATGATTGACGCGATTTCATTGAACGATGGACATATGTCTGACGGTCGTGTCAGGATAAATTGTGAAACGGTGTGAAATGCGCGTGTGGGTTAATAAGTTGTTTATTTAAAGAAATAATGCCACAAATTAAGCTGGCTGGGGCGAGAATGTTGATTGTACCGAAAGTTGTTTGATCTTATTAACAATCGCTAGCGGCGAAAAACAGCAGCCAGTTTTATTCAGTTATCAAATTCTGATATGGCTAGTTTGCCACTTGATATGGTCTGGAATGGAAACGTCCAGTCGGGCAAGTGGCGGGCAACCAGATTTCCGAAAGTCACTTGCCCTCACCCAAAATCCACTTGCCCGGGCCTCGGGCAACCGTATTTCCGGAACACTGCATGTTTCGAAATTTTCATCAGAGTTCTCACCTATTTTGTTCTCCAACGGTGAAGCTTGCATGTTAGTATACCAAAATATGCATGTGTTGGATCACAGTCATGACATATAGGGATGTTACTATTTGTACCAATATTACACTACTATCTGGCAAGCAAGTAATACTATCTGGCAAGCAAGTACAGGCAAATGGTTAGTGTTGATTAAATTACTGATATGGAAGCATTTTGCTTACGGATTTGTCTCAAGGATAGCAATAAAATACCTTGACCTTTGATTTGAGATAACTGCTGGTTTTATAATTTGATAATTGCTTTTGTGATTGAGTGTATAAACAACTTAAGATATGGAAATCCTGGATAATAGATAACCGCTCAAGTACATTGTATTTGGCAGATGAATGATCATATAGGATATTTGTTTTTTTTCAGTGGCTTCACTACAGATCACTAGTTAATACACGACAAAACATAGTTCTGAAATTGTTTATTTCAATAAAAATATTTTTCCATGAGTTTAATCTATGAAATATATAGTTATCACGGCAAACATACAACTATCAGCAAATTGAGGTAAGAATAACAACCTTTTGAAGGGAGATAATCACTTTGGAAAAGGTAGTTTCAAAAACAGTGAAATTTATTCATGGTAATTTCACTGTTTGCGCCCTCCTCCATTACTATTTAACCCACGGTCGCCAAACTTTACAGGGACATAGAATGGCATTTTGTTTTTAAACGAATGCACTTAAAGGTCATCTCAGCATACTGCAACTCCATTGTTTTTAATTACTCAAATTTTTACAAACTTTCATTTAAGCATCATTGACCTTTTTATTTTTAAGTCCAGCCCCCATTAGGCGAGACGTGTGAATCCACGGATTTCTTGTCTTTGTTTGATACTTGGTCGTATGTACATGTATTGTTGGCATTGGTGGACATCACTGAACGACAAAAATTACCAAGGTCAAGGTCATATTTTGCTTATTTTCCCCAAACTTAACCTTGGTTGGGTAACTTAACCTTGGTTAGGTAACAACCTTGGTTAGGTAACTTGGCCTTAGTTAGGTGTTAGGTAACTTAACCTCAGTTAACTTTTATGTGATTGCCTTACATTATGTCTTTGATACTTGATCATATGTATGGTTGGCATTGGTGGACATCGCTGAATGACAAAAAATACCAACGTCAAGGTCACGTTTTGCGTTATTTACCCTAAACATCAGTTTGGTTAAGTAAGTTAACCTCAGTTAACTTTTTCTGACAACTTTAATTTCTTTGATATTGATCATATGTATTGTTGGCATTGGTGGACATCACTGAATGACAAAAAAATACCACGGTCAAGGTCCTATTTTGAGTTAATTTCCCTAAACCTAACCTTTGTCAAGAAAAAGATAACTTAACCTCAGTTAACTTTATGTGATTGTCTCACCTCATGTCTTTGATACTTGGTCATATGTACTGTTATTCCCCCGCTCAACTTCGTTTAGCGGGGTAAACTGGTTTCTCCCTGTCCGTCCATCTGTCGTGTCTGTAGACATCATTGTCCGCTCCATAACTCCTCTCCCCCTGAAGCAAATCTCATAAAACATTATAGGTGAACTGGTTGTGGTGAGAGGATGGCCACTATTGATTTTGAGGTCTGTAGGTCAAAGGTCAAGGGCACCAGCACCCAATAATGAAAACCTTGTCTGCTCCATAACTCCTTTCCCCCTGAGGCAAATCTCATGAAAATGCATAGGTGAACTGTATGTAATGAGAGGATGACCCCTATTGATTTTGATGTCAGTAGGTCAAAGGTCACATCGACCCGATAAGGAAAAACCTTGTCCGCTCCATAACTCCTCTCCCCTTGAAGCAAATCTCATGAAACTTCATAGGTGAACTGCCTGTAGTGAGAGGACGGCCACTTCTGATTTTGATTCAGTAGGTCAAAGGTCAAGGTCACCGGCATCCGATAATGAAAAACCTTGTCTGCTCCATAACTCCTCTTCCCCTGAAGCAAAGCTCATGCAACTTCATAGGCAATCTGCCTGTAGTGAGAGGATGACCCCTATTGATTTTGAGGTCAAAGGTCAAGGCCATCGTTACCTGATCATGAAAATCCCGTTCTACACAATCTTTACTCAAACAGTAGGGTGGGAAATGGGGTGCGGGACTGGTAGTGGGGCGACAGCTCTAGTTGGCATTGGTGGACATCGCTGGATGACCAAAAAAACACCAAGGTCAAGGTCATATTTTGCGTTACTTCCCCCAAACTTAACTATAGTTAGGTAACAACCTTGGTTAGGTAACTTAACCTCAGTTAACTTCATGTGATTGCCTCACTTTATGTCTTTTTTGATACTTGGTCATTTATAGTTGACATTGGTGGACATTGCTGGACGATAAAAAATACCAAGGTCAAGTTCATATTTTGCATTATTTTCCCAAAACTACACCCTGGTTAAACCACTTAACCTCAGAAACTTCTTATGATTACTTCGCTTTTATTTGTTTGATACTTGGTCATATGAAGTGTTGTCTTTGGTGGACATCATTTAAGCACAAATTTAATCAAATATTTCATATGCGGTTTGTCGCGGTGGGCGAGACACCCTCAGACCGAGGTCTTGTATTCTGTAGTGGTTATCAGATGTTCGGGTATTCATATAATTGCGGATATATACGTATTAAACTACACATGATGATATCCGGATATACTAATTAACGTAACACACTTACATACTTTTTGCTATTGTCAATATATATCATTACCCCGCCCTTAATATACAAAATACGAAAAAGACTACCAATATTGACATATGGTACTCATATTATCAACCCTATTATGTTTGTAGTGTCGCATGCTTTGCATGCTATCCTTGGTTTGGTACCTTAACCTTGGTGAAGTAACTTAACCTCAGTTAATTTTATGTGATTGCCTCACTTTATGTCTTTGATACTTGGTCATATGTATTGTTGGCATTGGTGGACATCACTGGACGACAAAAATACCAAGGTCAAGGTCATATTTTGCGTTATTTTCCCAAAACTACACCCTGGTTAAAGCACTTAACCTCAGTAACTAAACTTCTTATGATTTTGTCGCTTTTATTTGTTTGCTACTTGGTCATATGAAGTGTCTTTGGTAGACATCATTTATGCACAAGTTTAATAAAATATTTCATATGCCATTTGCCGCGGTGGGCGAGACACCTTCAGATCGAGGTCTTGTTAGCACTTGTTAGTCCATATATTATGATGGTCAATTTTTTTGTGGTAGAGGCTGCCACCCCATTTTTCCTGGAATGAACTAGTACTATATACCTCCCACCCTCCATAAGAATAAATACTTTCCGACTTGACAATTCCAGCTCCTAGTGGGATTCGAACCCACAGTGGTGAGAAGCGAGAATGTTTTAGATGCAACGTCTTTACTTTCCTGGCCACGAATGCACTGTGTGTTAGTGTCTGCTACATGTATGTTCTTTTATTCATATATGATCGATCATAATGCGTAACTGTAACTATGTCAGCTTTTTTGTCTGAATATTAACAATGGAATGAAGCGCTAATACTTAATGTTCATCTGTTGAAAACAAGGTAATACTGAACAAAAAAAGAAACGCCCGCTGATGTTGATGCTGATTGTCTAGACAGCAAAACAGGAAAAAATTAATGATGTTTTAGGAATAATTAGATAGACTGCCAACTATAGTCCAAACACGTTTTTGAAAAGTTCAGTACACAAGGGAGTTAGCCTGTTAACAAAAACAAATTAAACCACGAAAATTACTGAAATATGTCCGAGACAATATTCTCTATGTTTTTTACCAAAAAAAGCCACACAAAAAAACATACCACATATTGTGTAGATGGCAGCTTTTGATTATCGACAATCATCAAATTACCGCCCTTTAACATTTTCGTATCATCCATAAAAGATTATTGCTTGGCAAATTTGAAACTGTTTAATGGGATATTTAGTTCTCACTTAAGTGTGCTTACAAACATCAAACATTATTTTATTAAAACGCTGTTAAAGCTTTTATACGCACTCAAAACTGGCCTATGAAAATACCAGCAAAAAAATCGGACATTTCTTTTTTTGTTCAGTATAGATGTGCAGCTGGGTGGCAAGATTTATTGGTTTTCATCAGAATAGCTGGATTATTTGACTGGCGATCATGATATATGACAAACAAAGTGCAGATAGATTCAGTTACAATTTTTGTTCCCTGCTGTCTACAGGACAATGTAGTAGTATTAGTGCCCATCCATCTGGGCATCAGGCCAGCCGACAAATTGAATTAAATGTTGTTTAACGGCTCATCAACACAGTATAGGTTATTTAGAGCCACCCCAGAGAGAGGGGAATGATACATAGGAATCCGGGAAACCTGCCATACTCTTATTATCGAATAGATTCCTATGGTTCTTTAACATGCTCGGATGATTGCCCGATACACGGGACAGCCCGGTTTACATCCCCATCCGTCGGACGAATTGAATTGAATTGAATGTTGTTAAGGTTATTTAGAGCCGCCCCAGAGAGAGGGGAAGGATACAAAGGAATCCGGGAACCAGCCCTACTCTTATTATCGAATAGATTCCTATGATTCTTTAACGTGCTCGGAGGATAGACCGATACACGGGACCGCCCGGTTTACGTCCCCATCCGACGGACGAGGCTAAGGTAAAGTGTCTTGCCTAAGAACACACCGACGGAACTCAGTGGCACCATGGAGAGCCAACAAAGTTTGTTGACAAAATATGAAAAAGGGAATTGTAATGTTTGGGTTAAAGTTTTCTGTACCTTTGAACCCAGACTGTGACCTTGACCTTTTGATATTGCCTTTTATCGACAACTATCACATTTATAGTTACTGATTTAAAGCTATATCAAATGGTCAAGGTCACAGTCTGTGTTAGAAGTCAGACTTTAACCAAAGATTTAAGTACATGTACACTACAACTTGTATTATGATCCACACCAGAACGAATGTACACACCTACATGTATAGGTCTTTTTCCAAATCACCAGTATCCATACATCTACCTTCATACACAGATACATTTTTACATATATACAAGTACTACCCATTTTGACCAAAAACTAAGGCTGCGAATGATGACCAACCTTGACCTACTTTTTACCTTTTTATGATTCCCGTTAAGGGTTCTCTTTGATCCGTTTAGAAGTCACAATAATCATATGCTCTTGAAGATTCAAATACAGATACATATGAGTACATTATACTACATACCTGGATCAAAAGTACATGTAGGTCACCATGACCAGCTGTGACCTGTTTTTCATTGATTCAGGTTTACATGTAGGTTATAAGCTCCTTGTCTAATTCCTTTATTGCTCTTTATTCTTTTAATTTCATACACAGATACATCTAAGTGAGGACTAGACAATCCAACCTTAATTAGGTGACTGTGACTGACCTTGACCTACTTTTTATGCTCCACAATGAGAACAGAGCAGGCATAATCAATCCCTCTGTCCCGTCCATCCCATACATACGAGAAAAGGTTTATATTCAAGCCTTTCATTATAAGTCCTTTTTTTTTCAGACACTTAGGCAAAAAAATAAATACCTGTGTTTACGGTGGCCCGACCGAACCTATTTTTGAGAGACCGACCCTAAAACTTTTTATGAGACATTTTCAGTTGTATCATCAACTTGTATTGGGTTTATGAGATATATACATGTAAAATCTCACAATATCATGCTCCAAAAAAAAAAAAAAAAAATGCCTACCGACCTACCCTATGTTTTTAGAGCATGCAATAGGAAACACACCTATATTTTATTTTTTTTGGCCTTAAATCTGCAGAGCTTTCAAAAAAGTCTTCATAGTAACATGGCACTAATATGTTCGTACCAGATCAGACGGGTGTTGGGAGAGGGGCGAGGTACATGTGTTTCGCGGCAATGTAAGCGACAGTTGATGCCATGGAATTCTTGTTTTAATCAGCACCTGGCGGTGTTGCTGTCCATCCTTTATCAGTTTCTTGTTTTAGTCTTCAGTAGATATTCATTTCATAGTAAATATCATTCTACTGATATTAAATATCCTGCTGATATTAAATATCATTTTACTGATGTTGGATAATGATTATACACCGAATAACTACAGTAACATAATCATTGGTTAAAATGTGTGACGTTTTACAAACTTTTCTCAATAATTATTACAGATGCAAGAGACAGATTTATATGTAGACATGTATATGTATGTGTTCTTGGTAATCTAGGACCAAGTTGAAAGTAGAACATTCATGACATTATAGCCTTATGTATAAGATTTAAGTAGTGTTTTCTTTAATTCCTCTGTACTGGTTCTACCCAGGAAAAGTGGGTGGTCTACCTCCATCCCAAAATAATGAACCGTCATATATAACCTTACATGTGTTGAAAATGACGTAAAAACAGTTACACTATACAAATATACCACCGTATATGGCAAGCCAAAATGTCCAATAATTACGTGAACCCAGGTTCACCCAGGTTCACGGTTGAAAAACTAGGATTAACGATAGATAAACTAGGTTTTTCAAACATAAAACCGGGTTTATCGAATGCTAACCTATATTTTCGAGCGAAAACATAGGATAACGGGCGTAAACCGCTCGTGAACCCAGGTTTACGTTCGATAAACTAGGTTTCTCAATGTTTATGACCCTGAACTTTGGTTTACGACCGTGAACATAGGTTCACGCTTGTGAACATAGGATAACGACCGAAAATCATAGTTTTGTTCGAGAAACCCAAGTTCACGCTCGTAAACTATGGTTCACGCTCGTAAACTATGGTTCGCGGTCATAAACCTACGTTCATGTCCATAAACTATGGTTCACGGTCGTAAACCTAGGTTCACGCTCGTAAACTTTAGTTCACATTCGTAAACTATGGTTCACGGTCGTGATTGGCTATGCTCGTAAATCACAGATACCGGTCCGAAAGCATAGTTACAAGTCGATAAACCCGGTTTTACGACCGTGAACCTATGTTTACAAGCGTGAACCATAGTTCACGGTTCATAAACATAGGTTCACGTTCGTAAACTATGGTTCACGGCCGTAAACTATGGTTCACGGTTGTAAACATAGGTTCATGTTCACGCCCGAAATTCATAGTTGATTTGATAATCCTAGTATATCGACCGTAAACCATGGTTTACATTCGATAAACTAGGTTTCTCGATTGAACTATGAATTTCGGTCATTATTCTATGTTTATGAACGTGAACCGGCGTTTACGAACGTGAACCGGCGTTTACGACCGTGAACTTGGGTTTACGAGCGTGAACCTACTTTTACGAGCGTGAACTATGGTTTACGGACGTTATCCTATGTTTTCGCTCGAAAGTATAGGTTAACATGCTTTTACGTTCGAGAAAACCTAGTTTATCGATCGTTAATCCTAGTTTTTCGACCGTAATTATTGGACAATTGGCTTGCCATAACTGTCCAAACATCTTTAATTCCTCGCTGAATAAAACAACAAATCCGAAGTGATTTGATAAAAATATACACTAATACTAATAACAGTAAACATGCAAATAATCTTACAATTCCAACTATAAACTTACCTATTTTTATAATTTTGTTTAAATAGTGCAGTTTAGAATGTTCAAATTCATTGCATTGGTGTTAGAATCCCATTGGGAGCTTGACTTGCCAAGTGGGAAAGTGTTGATTTTTATGGATGATGGGAGGTATACACTTGTCTACTTGTGCTTCTAGTGGGGGGAAAATGAGGTGGGCTGTCTAAACCACAAAAAAAAATTGACCGGCATAATTAAATGGCCTAACATGAGCATAAAATGACGTAAAACACCATTCAGACAAACATTGTATTGGGAAAGCTGTTTTCTCAATAAAGTTAAGTTTTTTACTATATTTACGGAATTTATTGATATCACACAATGTCCTGATTTGATCATTTCTGCCTGAGTTATGGCCCTTTGATTTTCTTATATATACAGGGAAATCTCGTGTGTGTAACTCCTCATTCATTATTAGGTGGATTGTTTTAATACTTGGGTGTATGTTAGTGAAGAATCATATTTTTGATTTGATTATTTTTTCATGAGTTATGACCCTTTGTAGTATTAGCCAGTGGGAATCCTTTACTACCCATTCACTGGCCTATTGATTGTTTTTATATATTTTTGATGATTCAGTTTTAAGTTATTGGTGCAATAAAATGCAGTGGTCAAAGGTGCAGAGGCGGGGTTTTATTTGTCTGCCTTTAGAGACAGTTCTAGTTATTCTTGATTTTACCCATTCTCATCGGCTAGATATCAAAAATGAGCAGGTTTGACCGTCAGTGCAGTGTATAGGCAGAAATTCAAGAACTGAGAGTGCAAATATGCAAACGGGATGGGAAAAATAATTTGCTAAGACATGCTATGCGCCAATTCGCGACAAGTGCATGCCTAATTTATTTGTACAGATATAGGTGAAAAAAAAAAAAATATATTAAATCATATTTCTTCTATAAATATATACAAAACATAACAATATTGAGACAATATTTTTTTTTTTTACCCCACCCACTACCCCAAATATTGGCCGTGATTTTTCAAAAACGGCCGTGCAAAAGCCGGCTGCACAGTTGGCTGGCTAATACACTGCTTCAGTGATACTTCAGGTTGATTTTGGGTTACTGCTGGAGGCAAGCCCCATAAACAAAAAGTTGCAATGAAGCTCATATTGACATGGAGTACCAATAAATACTGAAAAGGGGATCCCTTGGAAGCAACAAAACACAAACAACAGATAAAAGTAGCAGACTCAGTTTCATTCAGTCTGTACATGAGTGGTAATTTATAGTGCAACACCTCTCATGCCTCCTAGCAGCGACTTAAGCAATATTCTACTTTAAAGCCACAAATATTGGGCTTGATGATCCCAAAGGACAAGTAAGAACACTACTGATTTGTAGTTGGGGCGACTTTTTACGGCCACCATACAGCACTAAACAAATGCTAGTGTGAATGTCAATAAATACTGATAAAGGATCCCTTGGAAGCAACAAACACAAAAAAAGAGATAAAAGTAGCAGACTCAGTTTTATTGAGTGTAGTTTATAAAAGGAACACCTGTCACCGAGTGGTTTGTCTCGGACTTGAAATCACTTGCCCCTCACTGCTGTGGGTTTGAGCCCTTGTGGGACCAGGAATCTTTGTATGAGGAATTTAAGCTATCCAGGCGGTCCGTAGTTCTATCAAGGTGTCCACCCGTGTTTGAAAATTGCACACTAATGGAAGTTGGAAAGTCGCCATATGACCTTAGCTGTTGGTGCAACTATAAAGTCCATTTAAGTTCAATTATAAAAGTTATTCGGTGTATATTTGCATATGTAAGTCATTTTTAGCACATATAATGCCATATTTGAAGGCAGACCACCCACTTATTCCTGGGTAGAACCAGTACTGTATACCTCCCTTGATATTTTAAATAAGCATTTCACACAATTGATTTCTTTAAAATCTCAAAATCAGCAGACTTGATCGAATATTGAAGACAGATTGTGTTCTTGAAGACAAAATCAACTTACTCAAGCTTAATTGCATGCCGGCTTTGACATTGTCTTCAAGCAGCAGGTGTCGGCATGGACTGACTGATCAATAACAGGCATAACGTAATCATATGATGGCAGTGTCACTGCGATGCATGCTTAAAATGATGTGCTTTGTAAATCTACAGAGATTTCATCGTTTATTCATAGGGATATAAAATGCCAGTGCTGAAGGGATGTATCCCTTATGAAGGGACTTCTTCTTGTTCGACGTTACCTGGGAATGTTATATTGAGGATTAAGTCTAAAGATCTAGATGGATTTAGTATTTTATTTTATTTTTTGTATGTACGTTAAAAAAAAAACATATGCAGATTTACTTTATTATGGCGTGAATCTCTGCGAAATTGATCCTGTCTTGCTTCTTTTGCCAATGAAGCTTGGTTGTATGTGAGATTTCACATCATGTCAAATAGCATGCCAACAATTGAATGTGCTTTTTAGCTCGACTATTCGAAGAATAAGAGAGCTTATGTAATCACCACGGGGTCGGCGTCGGCGTCGGCGTCCACATCAAGGTTTGCGTGTAAGCTGTGTTTACAAGTCTATATCTCTTACATTTCTTATCCTAGCACAACCAAATTTGGCCATGGGCTTCCTTATAGCATTATCTTGAGGGCTGCTGCATAAACAATTTTGGTTCCTGTAACCCATGGGCTCCCATGGAACCCAAATTATGATAGCCCTTAAAATATGTCTATTTCACATCAAATTTTGCGTGTAAGCTGTGTTTACAGGTCTATGTCTCTTACAATTCTTACCCTAGCACAACCAAATTTGGCCATGGGCTTCCTTATAGCATTATCTTAAGGGCTGCATAAGCAATTTTGGTTCCCGTAACCCCTGGGCTCCCATGGAACCCAAATTCTGATAGCCCTTAAAATATGTCTGTTTCACATCAAATTTTGCGTGTAAGCTGTGTTTACAGGTCTATATCTCTTACATTTCTTGTCCTAGCTGAACTTAATTTTGGAATTGGTTTCCTTATAGTATGTTGTAAAGGGTTGGATAAGTAATTTTGTCTTCTGCAAATTCTGGGCTCCCATGGAACCCAAATTGTGATGGCCCATAAAATGTGCAATAAAGGCAGATCTAGGTTTGCATGTAAGCATTTATATATCTATAATTTTGGTTTGGGATTTGTCATAGCATTATGCATCTTATAACTTCACCCATATTGGGGCATGGGCTCCCCCCCCCCCCCCCCCCCCCCCCCCCCCCCCCCCCCCCAACTCCCCTCCACACCTTTTTTATTTTTTTACATATTTTTGTGTTATTTTAGTCAATTCTTACACATATATGTTGCAACCCCCCCCCCCCTGCCTCTCACACCCTCCCCCTCCCCCTCCCCCCGACTTGAAACTTTTTATTTTTTTTACATATTTCTTTGTTGTTTTAGTCAATTCTTACACATATATGTTGCCCTCCCCCCCCACCCACCCACCCCAAACCCACTCCCGCCTCTCACCCCCGCTCCACCCCCACCCCCCACCCCCCACCCCCACTTGAAAATCTAATTTTTTATTTTATTTTTTTTTACATATTTCTGTGTTGTTTTAGTCAATTCTTACACATATATGTTGCAACCCCCCCCCCCCGCCTCTCACCCCCCCCCCCCCCCCCCCCCCCCCCCCCCCCCCCCCCCCCCCCCCCCCCCCGACTTGAAACTTTTTTTTTTTTTTTTTTTTTTTACATATTTCTTTGTTGTTGTTGTCAATTCTTACACATATATGCCTCCTCCCCCACACAATCCAAAACCCACTCCCGCCTCTCACCCCCGCTCCACCCCCCACCCCACCCCCACCTGAAACTTATTTTTTTTTTTTACATATTTCTGTGTTGCTTTAGTCAATTCTGACACATATATGTTGCACCCTCCCCCACTCCCAACCCACTCCCGCCTCTCACCCCCGCTCCTCCAGCCCCCGCCCCACCCCAACTTGAAAATCTAATTTTTATTTTATTTATTTTTTTACATATTTCTGTGTTGTTTTAGTCAATTCTTACACATATATGTTGCAACCTTATCCGCCCCCACACCCCGGCCCGCCGCCTGTCCCCCCCTTCCCCCCCCCACTTGAAACTTTTTTTTTATTTTTTATTTTTACATATTTCTTTGTTGTTTTAGTCAATTCTTACACATATATGTTGCCCCCCCCCCCCCCCGACTTGAAACTTTTTTTCTTTTTTTTTCATATTTCTTTGTTGTTTTAATCAATTCTTACACATATATGTTGCACCCTACCACTCCCGCCTCTCCCCCCAACCCACCCCCAACTCCCCTCCACACCTTTTTTATTTTTTATATTTTTTTACATATTTTTGTGTTATTTTAGTCAATTCTTACACATATATGTTGCAACCCCCCCCCTGCCTCTCCACACCCTCCCCCTCCCCCTCCACCCGACTTGAAACTTTTTATTTTTTTTACATATTTCTTTGTTGTTTTAGTCAATTCTTACA